>MJUU01002335.1:27088-40039 GCA_002080025.1 Modiolus philippinarum
CAATGGTTCAATTCTAAATGGTCATAATAATTAAAGACTACCAGCAGATGACTTAATTAAACATTTAATCAAATACATTCTAAAATGACAACTTGACTATATTTAGAGCCAAACTTGGTCACAATCGTCTATTTCAAATTTGCATCTGACAATGGGAAACATAGACTTGCTGCAAGTCCCTTTGCATTTGATAATATTCTCTTTGATAACATCTCTCTGATTTCTCACCTTGAATATTATCAGTGTTCTGTCCAGCTGGTCCCTCTATTAATGTGCCGTACAAAGGACTTCCTCTGCAACTAATTTTTATTAAAGGTGTGCCAAAATATAATTAATAGGTAGGGACTTGGATCAAGTCTACAGGAAAGTTGAAACTTGTCCTTGTCTCCTTATAAAATTTTAGTTTCTTGATATTAGGGTTGTGCATTGGATGAGATTAGTTTCCATTGATCTACTCACTTTTGTACTTTTTGGCGACCATTTAGAGCTTTTTATGGTGTGAGATTCTTTACTGTGTTGAAGACCGCACGGTGACCCCCTATATGTTTTGTTCTGGGTCGTTTTAACCTGGAGATGGGATGTTGTCGCCTTGACATTTGCCCCATTTCTTTTTCATATATATTACTATTTAGTTCTGTTTTTTACCTGTAAAATGTCTATTGGTCTGACAAATCTTCTAAGTCTGTCGGTCCGAATGTCTAACAACTAATCATGATGTAAAACACAGCTATAATATTCTTCCGTAAATGGTGGTTTACAGTGGGAGATGACCCATGTGAGATCGATGCACGCGACCTCATCTCTCACCGGTAAATGACCAACCAGACGTGTTGATTTTTGTGATACAACAATTATTTTATTTGCTCATAAACAAAAAGGATAAGACACAAGTCCAGATACATTATATGTACTTCAAAAAAAGAGAAAAAAGTATTACATAGTACAGTCAAAATAGTAAAGATCAAAACTTTTTTCTAAACAGTTTTATGAGTGAATGGATTGATTCAGACGTCTCTTAAGTAAATTTAAACACCTGTCTGAAGATACCACAATTCTCATCAAAGCTTAATCGACAGCTACCACATGTTACTAGCAGTAAATTAATAGGAACATAAAGTTGTCAGAAGATACCACAATTCTCATCATAGCTTGAAACCTTTTTCCTTTTATGCAATAGATATACAATTACTTCCTACAATAGATCCAAAATAGGATTGCCATAAAAAGCTTGCAAAAAAACAAACAAAAACAAAAAACCAGAAACAAACAAAAAAACAAAGCAAAACAAACAACCCCCCCCCCCAAAAAAAAAACACACAAAACAAAAACAAAACAAAAAAAACTGACAAACAAAAAGTGAAAATACACAAAGCAAATAAAAAACAAAGTATACAAAAAGGAGAAAAACATAATGCAAAGCATAAAAGACGACAGCACCAAGGGAGCAACCATTTTATTTTTAGGGGGGGGGGGGGCAAGGAAGGAATTTGAAAAGAAAATCCAGGATCAGAAAATATCAGGACAGGAGGAAGCTGAAAAAAACTAACCAGGACGACATATATGAAGCAAAATGTCTGGCTTGGACCGAAAAAAAATGACAGGATTACTTTGAGGCAGAAAAAAATTGTCAGACTACAAAATTTCGTGAAAAAAATCCATGATCAGATGTTCCTTCCTTGCGCCCCGCCTAAAAATCAAATGGTTGCTCCGTAATGCACAATTTTAAGTGTATGGCTGATGAGGTTTTCGAATTTGTATACTTGTTTTACAAACAATGAAATACAAAGGCGTATCAGAAACAGCACCACGTCGATCAATTTGTTATGCATGTGACAACCCGTGAAAAAGTAGACTCTGATGACAATGTTTACATTTTTATTAACATCAAAGATACTGACTATTTTATCCTCATTAGAATATTGAACAATCCTTTTTTGTCTGTCGATATAAGATCTTGCTTTATATAAGTCATCCTGATTATTTTTAGGCCTTCCCTTATCTGATAATTTTTAAGTTAAACTGATCCTTAAATATTTTTCTTTCGGAAATTCTTATCAGCCCCCCTCCCTCGATAAAATCAATATTTCCTAAACGGTGTTCTCTTGTAGAGGCGTCGATGATTCAAAGGTAAAATATACTTTCTGCAAAGTTTCTACAAGAGAGTACAAACACCGTTTAGAAAACAAACAGTTGATTTTTATCGGGGAGGGGGAATTTCCGAAAAAAAAAATTCAAGGAACAGTTTAATGGAATTTAATACGTTAGATCTAGGCGAACTGGAAATAAATAAAGAAATTTTACTGCATGGAAATAAACAACTTAATGATGAAATAAGCATGACATTTCTTTTCTAAAGTTCCTTGAAGACACCAAACGATTTCCAAAATAATTATTTCCTTAAACAACTACATTGTTATTTAAATATGTCACATGTTTTGTGATTAAAATGTACTTTCGTGTTTGGTGTACACTTGAGGGGACTACGTAACAATAAAGATTAGATTGATATTGAATGTGCGTAATGGTCTGCGCAAACGTCGAAAGTAAACACTTTAACCGGACACGTTGTAATAAAGAAAAAAAATAAACAAAACTGAACCATATCGAAAGAAAAGCTGCTCCACGCATGAATCCCGTCAAACGGTCAGCGAGGATAAGGTATTGAAGTTTCTGTTCATTTTAAGCCCATAAACGACCGCTAGTCCCTCGGAAGGGACAATGAATGGTTGGTCCGTGTTAGGGGAGAGCAACACCTCTGTAATGTTAAAGATCCCTTCATCTAACCCTAAAACAAAACCAATTATAATCAAATACATGTTAGACAGCGTAAATTCATGCCTGGTGTATATTTTAAGTATTATGTTGCTTTTTGTCCGGTGTATCTTGACTATGAATTAAATAAATCTACTAAGTATTTAATATAAATATATATTAAATAAATGGCAGTAATGTATTCTGGAATACGTTTAATTTTTGTGATTGAATGAAGACTCTCTATTCCCCAAATAGAACCCCAACGCGTCAAGCACCTCTTAAAGCGTCTAGGTGTCTAAGATTTTTCTTATAGGTCGTGAATTATGCTTACTTCGAAATTCTTGTTTCTATTTTCATTATTCTAACTTCTTTATTCTATATTCATCTTTCTAACTTCTTACTTTTAATTTTGTATTTTTATAATAATTCTAACAAATGAAGAATATGAAAATTAAGATACAAAACAATGAATTCAGAATAAGTAATTGAGAAACTAGCATTTAAAATTGCAAAACAAGATTTTTGAATTAAGAAATATTAATTCAAAATGAAGAAATAACCATGTAGGATGACAAATTTAGAAATAAGGATTATAAATTTACAAGAAAGGATGTTTAATTTCGAATTTCGAATTCAGAATTCTGAATACAGAAGTAAGAAACTAGAAAATAGAAGTAATCAGTTAGAATATAGAAAGAAGAATGTCANACGGTCAGCGAGGATAAGGTATTGAAGTTTCTGTTTATTTTAAGCCCTTAAACGACCGCTAGTCCCTCGGAAGGGACAAAGAATGGTTGGTCCGTGTTAGGGGAGAGCAACACCTCTGTAATGTTAAAGATCCCTTCATCTAACCCTAAAACAAAACCAATTATAATCAAATACATGTTGGACAGCGTAAATTCATGCCTGGTGTATATTTTAAGTATTGTTTTTTGTCCGGTGTATCTTGACTATGAATTAAATAAATCTACTAAGTATTTAAATATAAATATATATTAAATAAATGGCAGTAATGTATTCTGGAATACGTTAAATTTTTGTGATTGAATGAAGACTCTCTATCCCCCAAATAGAAGCACCTCTGTGGTTAAATCTCTTAAAGCGTCTAGGTGTCTAAGATTTTTCTTATAGGTCGTGAATTTTCATCATTCTAACTTCTTTATTCTATATTCATCTTTATAACTTCTTACTTTCTGTTTTGTATTTTTATAATAATTCTAACATATGAAGAATATGAAAATTAAGATACAAAACAATGAATTTTGAATAAGTAATTGAAAAACTAGCATTTAAAATTGCAAAACAAGATTTTGAATTAAGAAATATTAATTCAAAATGAAGAAATTACAATGTAGGATGACAAATTTAGAAATAAGGATTATAAATTTACAAGAAATGATGTTTAATTTCGAACTCAGAATTCTGAATACAGAAGTAAGAATCTAGAAAATAGAAGTAATCAGTTAGAATATAGAAAGTAAAATGTAGAATATAGCACTAAGAAAGAAAAATTTAGCATAAAGAATTTTGACCCCCTCGGCTTTCCATACGTATGCTTTTTAACGGAGATACAAGACTTTGAAAAATATGGCGGAAATTGATTTCTCTGGATTATATAGCATGTCACTTTGTAATTACAATTTTCAGCCATTGTAGGTGTTTCCTGTTATCCATTTTTTAAGATATTGACAAGTGGAGTTAAATAAAAAAATAACACAGTAACTTTAATTTTAAATTTTAATTAAAGCGATCAATATATATATCTGAAGGCAAGTTGTTCGTAAAGTCTGTGGAATGTTTCAGGACCTCAAGAAAACCCGACCTGAAATTGGAAAACACCATTAAATACCACCGAATTTCAAATGTGATAGGAAAACAGCATAGTGACTTTTTCAGTAACATTCAGGTGGTACAAAAATTGGTTTTTAAGTATATAATAGTTTTATGATTTACAAGAGATTACTCACTTGTACAAAGAATTCAAAGAATTAGCGTCTTCTAAAATTACACTGATTACATGCAACAATTTGCAAGGGAACTACACAAGAAAAACACGTATAAGACAAAAGACAAACGTAGACAACTATAGGAACTCGGGACAGCCGGACATGGTACCGGCACTAGCAAAAGCCAGCGGTAGGGTTAAACCGGTTTATGGGTACCCAAACCTCCCCTTTATCTGTCGGGTTTCCATATAGTATTTAACATTCGAATAAAACCCGATACAGGTAGACTACTAACTCCATGACCACAATCTTGAAAGGAGAGAAAAAGACAATACTTTATTTTGAAAGATGGGTCAAGGGGTGCTCGCCGCTAAACTGCCGGCTAGCTCAAGGAGCCTAGTCTGCTGGTAGAAACCTGTCGCACTACGGAAGAAAAATCAAACTCAAAACTTCCCGAAAGGTTTGGTCAAGATTCATCATAAATTTCAGTAGACATCGGCAGTATCAGTGAGAGGCCAGTATGTGTGCAAAATTTTCAGGTCACTAGGTCTCAAAGCTAATTTGTATTGGAAAGTGAACGAGTAAATACCGAAGTTACTGTAAACTTAGTTTCTGCATATTGGCAATTTGACAACTTATGTCTCATCAGTGCAGATAAAATCAGAACAAATTTGAAATCCATATACCGAAACATGTAAAAGCTGACAGAGAACAAATTACCAATATGACCTAAATAGTAAAGCCAAAATAAGGTAAGGACACGGCTTTAATTGCAAGAGGGAGATACTCCTTAGTTTTGCACAAAATTTTGTTATATTTGATATTGCAAATTTCCAAATTGCAAGCACCGAAATGCTGGCTTAAAGAGGAGATAAGATATCCTGCGTAACGAATTTTGATTGCTACTCATAACTAAAAACACAAAGAAATATGGATAAAGGCAGGAAATTTGAATTTTACACGATTCGATAGAGTTCTTTAGAAGATAGAAGAGGTGTCTTGATGCTGCATCAAGTATGGATTTTTTCCACACATACAGTTTCTCCATATGAGCAGTTTGTGGAAATTTCTTCCCTATTACCAACTTGACTACCCCGTATCAACAACGCATTCCCATATCCGCCACCTGGTAAAGTGCCCGGTCAAAAATATAAAGTTATAAAACCAATGAAGGGACACGGCATAAAGAAAGAAAATGATTTTTTTTATTTCTTATATTGAAATTTCAACAGAGTCTATATTTTCAATCAAGTTCAAAACTTCGTTTGAACTTTGTATTTCAGAGATTCTATCTATAACCTTTAACTTTTTTTACGTCTACAAAAATAATATATCTACATTTTGTACCTGGAATAATTTTTTCACACGCAAAATATTTCCTATCCGAACATTTTTTGCTCTCCCATTTACGCGAGTCATGCTTCACTTTATAACATAATTCGTCTTCTTTGTAGTCTTCACCCTTGAACATATTAAATGTCGACAGTACAGTGCAATCTTCCCATATATAATATCCCATGGATGGTTCTGACAAACCCGACCAATAATCTTTACTCCTAAAAGAATAGGAAAACTGCGTTTAAATATTGTTCTCTTGCTTTCAAAAATTTTTTCAAATAGTATTTTTTTAAGCTTACTACAACGGAAAAAAATATTTAAAAACTGTCATGTTTTTCAAAGAATTATAACGGTTAACGTAAACAAGTATCTAGAAATCAACACAAACTTTTAACCTCAGTCTTCTATTTGCAAATCGAATCCAACAATTATCACTGTAACAATTATCTTTTATTATCGTAATTTAGCTATATAAAGTATATGGTTTTCCATCTGTTTTGTGTATTATTTGGACAATACAATCTTTATCTACTACATGTATGAGGCATAACGAAATAAGAAGCAATGTAGTAAAGAAACATTTAAGAATTATAAATTATGTGCCTAGTCCAACTCGATTTACGTTTCACAACTGATGAAAATAACGACAGCGTCTAGAGCAATTTAAAATGTCAAGATTTTTTTCTATGAGTGAACAGTTTTAGATTCAATAATAATAATACTTTTCAGGTAAACAGTAACATTGTAATACACTTTCAAGCAATAAATCAAATCTGTTCCCATCACCCATCAAATATATCATAAATGTTGAATGATTTGCATTGGAAAAAGTTGGATTTGGACATGGCTTTGATATTGAGCTTAGCAACTGACAACATATGCTATAAGAAGTTTTTAACATGATATATTTAGAGAGGGTTCAATCCTGTGACTTGAAACCATTAAGGTACAATTGTATATTCATGGAATATTTAATAACAAATATCTAAAAAAAATCTAAATGGCACAGGAGTGTACAAGTCGAGCTGCAACTCCAAATATTATGTGACCCGGTTTCATTTGAATCAAATTATGACTTATTAGAGTAATTGTCCAAGGCCCAAAAAGTTTTAAAATTTTCTATCGTATTTGTTTCCAAAATCCAAAAGGTACAATTATGCCAAGACAAGTTATTTCTAGGTTTGGCGTCAGCACGCGTATTGAAAATGTGTAGTTTTATAACAAAACTAACAAAGAATATTTTTCTTTTTTTGCGATTAAAAAGGTATTTTTAAGCGTGGATTGAGAAGACCACAGAGGTACATTGATAAGAAAACTTTTTAAAAGGACGGAGTCATAAACTGAAATGGGAAAAAAGTGGGCAATGATGAAAAAAATATTTTCGCTAGATTCAATTGATTCTTAAAACTGACTTTTAATGAAAATGAATCACATCAAAATGTCTTATTTTCAAAATTATCTTCTAGTTTTTTAATTTGTTTTTGTTTGTTTGCCGCATACACTCCTCCATCTCAAAAATAAAGTTGACGCCAAAGAGAGAATCAAATTGGTTTGGCTTTAGGTTTTGAAAATATCTGCCAGCAAAGAAAATACCCAGTTTTCTTTGAATCAGATGTAACCCTTTGAGCGATCATCAAGAAAACAAATGTATGTGAAAATTGCAAACTTTTGTCAGTCACTATAACCTTAAACCTTGGCCTTCCTTCTGCAAAATGTATACAGTTCTTCTTTTTGTACTCAACAACATTCCAGAGTTTCAAATGTATCGGCGTCCAGAAATATTTTTACTTTAATTTTTAAAACTATTTTTAACTGTTGTGACCTTAACCTTTCCTCTTTTTACAAGTTGAAAAGGAATATTCCCCCAAGTAGTATTAAATAATATATCCAAATTTCATTTAAATTGGATGAAACGTTTGTCACGAGTCATAGATCAGTCAAAAGTTAAGTCAGATCAGTCCCGATTCAAAAGGCATCCGTCAGATCATTCATAACTCGTTAAATTATTTTTATTCGTTAGATTGACTGATACAACGTTATTAATAGAACAAGACCTAAATTGCATAATAATTTTGCACTCAAATTATGAGTCGTCTTCCTTACTTCTTCATAACAAAGGACACAAAGCTGTTGCATATTAGGGTAACAACAAAATTACCTAATAGTATTGTCAAGAGTTGAAATCATAATTGCAAAGACCAAGGTGTAAAACACCCGGAAAACTGTAAACCGCATGGTATTATACTTAGTAAAGACCTTTCCAGTGTGACGGGCGCTGTTAACAGAGCAGGACATGCTTTCCCTTCCGGAGCACCTGATGTCACTTTCAGTTTCACCGGAGTTCACACTGTGAGTGCCTTTGATTTGAATGTTGTGATTTCTATTTCTGTGCTTTGAATCTGTCTAACGTCGTTGTTTTCTGTGCCTAACGTCACTATTTTCTGTATTCTCGTTTTGGTCATGTCTTTGGACTTCGATAATTGTAAATTCCAATTCCTTTGTTCCTTCGGTATTCTACTGCCATTGTTTCGAAAGAAATTTAATAGCGCACTAAACGCATTGCTGTAGTGTCCGGTAGCAACTCAACAACATTTACTGTTAGCCAAGTACTAATTAATTAAGTCAAAAAGAATCTTGAATCGCAGTTCGGACCGAAACTTCAAAGTTTTTCAACAAAGGGCCGGTACATATGCAATAATTTTTAAGGATCGTTTAAGAGGAATGATGTTAAGGCGACCATGGAGTTCACATGCCTAATGAGAAAGTCGAAATAAGTGTTGCTAGCTCTCACGTTACGAATCAACTGTGCAGCATACGGTATTGTTGGGGCCGAGTTGAACTTGCGTTGAGGTATGAGCAAAGCTCATTATTGAAAGCTTCATCGTTTTATCAGGATTTGAACAACAATAAAAGCGTTGTCATTGTATTTGCAGATGTAAAAAATGGATAACAGGAAACACATACAATGGCTGAAAATTATAATTACATGCCACGATCTGATATGGAACTACACATGAAGAACACGAATAAGACAAAAGATAAACGTAGACAACAATAGGAACTCGGGACAGCCGGACTTGGTACCGGTACTAGCAATAGCCAGCGGTAGGATTAAACCGGTTTATGTGTACCCAAACCTCCCCTTTATCTGTCCCGTTTCCCTATAGTATAATAAACATACGAATAAAACCCAATACAGGTAGACCACTAACTCCATGACCACAATCTTGAAGGTGAAGAAAAAAAAACAAACATAATTTAGAAAGATGGGTCAAGGGGGGCTTGACGCTTAACTGCCGGCTAGGCTCAAGGAGCCTAGTCTGCCGATAGAACACTGTCGCACTACGAATAAAAATCATATTCAAAACTTCCCGAAGGTTTTGGTCTAGAATCATCATAGATTTCAGTAGACATCGGCAGTATCAGTGAGAGGCCAGTATGTGTGCAAAATTTTTAGGTCATTAGGTCTCAAAGCTTATTAAATGGGTGCAAGCAGAGTATCTTGTCGATATCCCCTGTTACGTAAAGAATGTAAGTTACTTTCCAGCTTTTCTGGACTTTTAATCAATTTCTGGCATTTTGTAGAGACTTTATCTAATACATGTATTACTTTTCCCCATAACCTTTCATTGTAATCACACTCCGTAAGCAGAAGTACAGAATATAAGTATCCACTTTTAAATATAGAAATTGATACTAGATCATTGCAATTATCAAGTCATTCCGCTTGTAAAAAAATTAGAGTTGAGATGACCGCTTGTGTAAAATTCTAGGAAAAACTTAGCAGTGAGTTTTCAACGGAAGATATGTGTCGCCTGCGTAATACACAAAAAAATATTCGGTTAAACAAGAAGTAGGCATGCAAATAATCCCAGACCCTCTTACACATTACAGGTCCCAATACTGATACACCATACAAAATTGCAGAAGGCAGGGATATGGGGTTTCTGAGAAAAAGGTGACAGAAATTTTCATGACGTCAATCGTCAAAAATATTCTAAGTCTCGTCAAACATGAAATGGGCATCCAAGAGATCCGAAACTTTGTTACATGATATAGATCCCCATACTGATACTCCATACTGAAATGTAGAAGGCTTGGATCTGTGGTTCCTGAGAAAAACGTGACAGAAATGTCTAAGACGCAAAAATATTCTAAGTTCCGTCAAACAGGAAGTGGGCGTGCGAGAGATCCGAAATTCTCTTACACGGTATAGGTCCCTTACTGACACTCTATTGTAAATTGAAGACGGCTCGGATACATGGTTCCTGAGAAAAATTTCAAAGAATTTTTTGTGACGAGGACGCAGTCGACGACGCCGACGCAAGACGACAGATAGTGATCTATATATGTCTCCACTGCGTGAACGCAGGCGACACAAAAAGATACAGATCTAGTTGATTCTGTTGTTTGCTAGAGAATATTTTGATGGGTTATTTATAGAAAAACGAGATCAATGTTCTCACATTTGAGACAAGCCAGTATTTATTTTTAGCCGTTTGAGACATCTTTGACTAAACCCATGGGTTAGATAAGAATTTAACTTGCAGGAATACATTATGACGTTGTCGACGTCAAATTAAGTTGCTTAGACATGGCGGACGCCAACTAAAGTCTGGTGACACAGAAACTTGTATTTTGTGAGAAAAACAATCAAACACCGTTAAAAATGCAAGATAAGGAAATCTCAGACACCCTCTGGTAAGATTTCAACGGTTCTCTAAATTGAAATCTTGTCTGAGATTTCTCGATCTTGCACTTTCAATTGTGTTAGATTGTATTAATCTACAAGTGAGATCGAAGGATCTAGTATCTTTTTAGAGCATTTACGAGTCCCTGGAGAAATTCAGTCTCTTAGGAGTATGGAAACAATAAATCTGTGAGTGCAGGACCGCAATACGTAGCCATTGGTATACCAACGTTCACCCTTTTATCATCGCATCAATCATGCCCTTTGAAATTGATTTTTCAAAAAATGAGGATTTATTAAAAACCTCTTTCTTTTAATCGACCAACCCTTTTGAATGCAATTCGCGATTTATGTTTATCATGAGGAAAGTGGTATACATATAGAATAATGGAAGTTATGTTTTTGATACGGAAATATTGTCGACATAATGGAGACAATACTTGAAGTATCAGAAACGAACTTCTTTTATTCTAATTATCGGTAATTAACTACATCATTTGAAAAAAGACGAATTTTGAAAAAAAATGAAATCAATTTTAAAGAAATTAGGAAATCGACTATTGATAACATAAAGATTTTGTACGATCCTTACAGTTTTTGTAGGTGCGCATTTCTTTGTTTTCACTGATGCGCTGATTGACAAAGTATGGTGATTCTTTTTGCCAGTACTTTTTCGTATTCGGACAGTAGCAAATATTAAAAATGTTTGCCTCACCAGATCAAAGGAAACTCATACAAAGTACTGATAAAATGAAGTGTATCGAAATCTTAGTATCAACATGTGATTTCTGTCATTGATAGTGTCACAGTAAGTCTAATGCCTGTCTAAGACAAAATTTCACAATAGACAATTCTGTGATATACAATGAAGTCTTTTTCGAATTTTAAGTATCAACGTGTGATTTGTGGCATTGATAGTGTCACAGTATGCTTGTTGTCTGTCTCAGACAAAATTACACCGTAGTTGTATCAATTTTTTTAAAATTATTTATCGTATAAAGGTTAGTAAGGTTTTGATTTTTATTCTGGAATGTCAAAGAGTACATATATGAACTGTGATTGGCGGGGATTTGATTTTTAACAAACAGAACAAAAAGTATTGCCTGGTGTTTTTATCAATGCCTAATTCTACTATTAAATCAGTTATGTAGTAGCCGAAATTGTTACTTGCACTGAGTATATTACTATATTTATTGTACTGGGGTATAATGTATTCGATTGAAAAATTGTGCAAATATTGTAGCATTTAGCGATTACATTTAAGACGAAATTGAATGAAACGCATTACTGGAGCTCAGCACAGTAACATATATAATTACAATCTAATACCACTCATCTGCATTGATTTCAACTTCCTGATCTGTCCCTTCGGTAAGGTATTTTTTATTGACGCATTATAATTGTTTAAGAGCAATACGATGTCATTAGGTGGTTACAATATTGACAGTTTATTTCTATTCATTTAGTTTATATGTAAACATTAATTTAAATACATACATTTAGTTCCGGTTCATGATATATCCACAATGGATAAAAATGTAAATTAGATCACATCTTATATTATGATCAACTAAAATAAAACTAAGCCAAGCATGAACATGTCACTGGTTTCCGAGTGTATTTATTTGATATAATTTAATCTCAATAATAAAGCAAGTTGCAACTGAAAAGAATTAAATAACCAATCAAATTGGAGTTCAATACTTAACATGATGTTGGAGAAACTTCCTTGTTTGGTAATGTCGGGTAATATCGTGTTGTTATGCAGTATTTTCCTTAAGTACAGATTCAGTTCTTCAATTAATTTTTATTTTCAAGTTACATCATGAAAAAGAAAGGAAATGGGATAAGTCAAGGAGGCAACATCCCATATTCAGGTTAAAACGACCCAAAACAAAGCATCTAGGTGTCAAGTCAATATATTTTAATCTTGTATAGGGCTGTTATTATCTTATTTGCTTCTTTATAATCAGGACAACCCACGGCAAAATACAAACAACTAAAACGTATTCAAGGCGACAAAATTGCACTACTGGTAAAATTTTACCGTAATTCTGCTCGAAATAAAAAAAATAGAAAAGGGGATACCGTCCACTGCAATCCTCCTGTAAGTTCGCCGATGGAAACCGCTTTCACAACCATTGACTACAGTAGGGTGCAGACATAACCTCTCGTCCAAGTTAACTTGGGAAGCAGTCATGAGAACAGTCCTAAGTTAACTTG
>MJUU01002338.1:1749-53375 GCA_002080025.1 Modiolus philippinarum
ACCCTGATGTAATAGTTTTTCAGTTATGAAAAGATTCCGTTCATTAAAATCGCAAACTTTATTACATACTCGAGCAAATCGAACAAGTTGAGATATGTCAACACCATATGATGGCGCTAATGGAACATCGCCATCCAGGAATGGATAATTAACTATGGGAAAAGAAAAATCGTCCCTTTTATCATAAATTTTAGTATCTAATTTACCATTCGTTATATCAAAATTGATGTCTAAGAACGGACAATAATGATTATTAGAATTGGCTTTATTCAAAGTAAGCATTTTCATTATTTAAGCCAAGGGCATGAACATTGAATATCATCCCTCGTAGAATGCACCTTGCACTCGCAAAGCTCGTGCAATATGAAATTCTACCCAAGGCACTATTACTCAATATTCAATCAATAACCCTACATTATTACATGGGAAAAATAGTTTGCTATTTTGAAGCGATTGTGAATAATGACGAATGTTATTTTCTGCACAATTTGCTCGTCTTAATGCAAAATTCTCAAAGTTTGAGTTTATTACTATTACAGAGAATAAATAATTTGCCATTGTGTAACGTACATGTTCACAGTCTCAGTAGTCAGCCATGTTATTGTTCTACACAGTCATGTGTTGATGGTATGTATTTTGTATGGTTGTTATTTCTTCTTTTTTTAACTTCTAATAACTCTTGTGAAAAACATCTTTAACGTCCCTTACCAGTCTTAACCTTATATTTTTTGTAATATTAATCATATTCTTTGCTAGTTTTACGAGGTTTGAATATATAAAGGTAATGCACAAAAAGGAATGTACTTGTATCTAACGAACACGCAAATGGGTTTAAAAATTACATCAACCCTATTTGATAAAAATTATTAATTTTATGGCATTTTTTAAAGAACAACATGAATTATTAAAATACCAAGAAACTCCAGCAATAGGCCTCAGTAAAAATAACACAGTCAAGTATTTAGAATTAGTTGAGGAGCGGCTGGCATTTTGTTCATCGATTTCGTTTGCACATGCTGTCTTGTTTATTCTGATGTCGATCAAAGTCCAGAAATTTCTGGAGATCCAGTGCCATTTAAAAACACTAAGATAGAACTATATCAGTCATGTATTTATCTGTACACTTATAGACAACATGCTTAAGTTAAACAATTGCTTATATGTATTCTTATAAGGTTAAGAACAACAACAAAAGTGTTTTTCCATTGCTTGGTTTTACCAAGTATTTGTTGTACAGACTTTTTCTCATATATTACATTTACTCTATATTCCTTCATCGTTGATTGTAGTTTGATTTCTACTATAGCTAATGCTTCATATCCTTCGTAAAAATTACTTTGCAAAAATGTAACTGTTTTGTTTCATTTCTGCAATTGAAGTGTATACCTTGCCGACAACTTACATGTAGTATTATCTGTGTTCTTCTAGTTCCATATTCATAAGCTCCCTCTTACCTTGAAACATAATGTTAATGTTGTAAATGTCAACTCGAACCTCAACTATTATAGTACTATTTTTTTTACATAATTGTCGGGTCGTCCATTTCAAAACAGTTGTAAGGGTTTTATAGCTGACGATATCTTTCTTGATTGTTTATTCAAGATAAATTAAATATTCTATAGGTGACTCTACATGCATTTCCACTATTTTTGTTAATATGTACCTTATATCTCATTTAACTAACACTGCCTTATTTTTTTTCTTTAAAAACTGTTGTATTTTGCAATGTTTGATAATCTGAGAATCTGCCTTAGTCAACATGACATGTAGTAATTATATAAATATTTGTATTGGTCGCAAGCTATTACAACTGAAGTTAAGACAAGTCCTTCAACAACACCTACAACATCGCATTATAGAACAACAACGGTCTCAACAGCAAAATCGACATCACCTACAACAACACCTATTAAAACGGCCACCACAACAGTACCCACAGCAGCAACTACAGCTGCTACCACAGTGAAGATATCATCCAGTGGTAAGAAATGACTATGCAAATATCTAGGGAATTGTTAGTTAGACAATTGGTATCTCTAGATCTCTATCTTTTAACAAATCTATTAAAAAGAATTATCAAAATGAAAAATTTGTTCATAATGATATATGTTTATTAAAAATATCGTAGTAATATTTTAATTTTTTCGTATAAGAAACGTCCTTTAAAAAGGTTAGAAAAAACTTACCTGCAATTGGAAAAGAGAATTGTGGGACATAATTAGTTTTTGTTGACTTTACCTTCCAGCATTTATAGTAGATTTTGAGTTTATATTGGGCACACTTGAAAAAAAATGTCATTTTCTTGATAAATGTAAATTTAAGTCATTTTTAAGTAAGATTTTAATATATATATATATATATATATATATCAGTATTCAAATATTATAATTTACTTATTTATAATAACATCGTTTTGTGAATTAATATGATTGTGGAATATAACAAAATTTAGGCTACTAAATATACACCGTGTCCAATCGGTAACGGCAGTGGTTCTTTGGTAACAACTTCATATTTTTAACAAGTTAAAAATATGCAAAGAATTATTTTGCATTCAGAATTTAACACGTAACAACTTCATTTAGACAAAGAATGTCTTTGTTTGTCTTTTGTCTTATTCGTGTTCTTCATGTGTAGTTCCATAGCAGATTTTGGCATGTGATTATATTTTTCAGCCATTGTAGGTGTTTCCTGTTATCCATTTTTTACAAAGATAAGAAAATAATTTCAATTACTTGCTTGCGAACAATGTAATTACAGAGGAATCAAAATGAAAGTGTACATGTTTGGTTCAATGTAATCAGTAAACAAATGCCAAACACGTACACTTTCACTTTTAGTTTGAGGCTATTCCTTTACTTCAGAATATAAGAAATGATCTAATTTTAGTTAATACTCAATCTTCAATTAACCAATATGATTATTATTAATCAAAATATTTGGTAAAGGCGTTTTTGAAATCTTTGTGATAACATGAAGTAGATACCAAACAACTGTTGCCGTACTCGATTGGACACAGTGATATACAATTGTCGCAATGTAATGTTAGGAATTTTTTAATTCAGATCTTCCTTTTATATTTCAATCCTTTAACAATAAAATAAAGATGCCGTTTATTATTAGAAGATGTAAACCTGAAATTGGCTGAATAAACATTATTGTGTCCAACAGTTGATATAATTCAACTGCCAACTTTCTGAAATTGAAAAACAAAAAGGTACTACGGGTTGTCAGAATTATATTGTTTAGAGCTCTACATAAGCATGTACTTTTAGACAGTAGAGGTAAATAATTATCTTATGCTTAATTTAGAAGGGTGTGCGAACTAAAATTCATCTTATAAATATTTATTGATAAAATCAAGCATAAATGAAAATCGTAAAATCTGATTATCACATCGTCTCAATATCATTTCAGGGACATCCTGTCATACGTGTGGAGATAGTAAATTAGGGATACCTTGTAGCTTAGACGAAGTTGACAAGAATAACATAGTTGAATGTTCACCAGATCAAAGTTTCTGTATGACGGATATCGTGAGAGACAAATTTGGAAATTTAGATATTTTTAAGCGGTGTGTTCTCAATAAGTTTTCATTTAATTTAGTTTTGTTATAAATCCCATAAAAAGATCGAGAGTGGTCTAAGTTTGTCTGTCTTTTTACAATTTTAAAAGGAAAAGTTTTTATGTAATTGAACCATGACAAATCAAGTAATATATATCATTTTGGTCAAAATAGCACTTAAAGCCTATATCACCTAGATCTCTACAATTTGAAATATGCATAGCTGAATCGGACCGATATTATTTTGTATTAACTCCGACACAAAGAGCAATAAATAGGATAACTCTTTCAGATTAATCATCTGATCTAATTCCTGCTTTATAAAAACCTCACCATGCGTACATAGGTGTTCCTTTGTTCCGTGATTTCTGAAGAATCTACATTCACCATTAAACAAATTATTTATAATGATAAAAACTCCTAGAAAATTCCTAGTTTCAGCACAAATACTAAGTTTCTCTCCTGTGATGCAAAAACAAAATTACACTTTGTCTACAACAGGCAAAACGTTCTCTGAAAACAAATAAAAAAAAACAAATGCTATACTTTCTCTGCTGTAATTACAGTAATAACACTGATTTCACAATTACAGTAATTCTATAGTCGAAGCTCATCAAAACAAACCTTCTTCTGACTCTGTGGATAAGTAACACAGTATTTAACTTAATGAAAATTAAAGCTTTTGAATGGCGATTGAAATCATGTCTAAAAACCTAGAAACCTAGAAGTCCCGATGAAGGTCAGCTTATGCCCATAAACATATGCAGGAAACACACTAAGAGCAGCGTATGCATTTATTCTATACACACATTTACTAACTCTGCATTTATCTATATCTATCCCTGAGGTTCATGAAATGACTTTTTTTAAATTCTATCTCCATAGAGAATAACAATTTATTTCGTCTTGTGTCTTAAATACATGCATGCCACGTAATGGAGAATTCATTTGTAGCTTTAACAATTACAACTCAATTAAGTAAACATACATTTACATTTGATATTCCAGATGTGCTAGTAAAGCTACATGTGACAAGGAATGGGTTAATGAATCTGCCGGTCATGATTATTGTAATAAGTATGGAGTAGTTGCAGGTCCATCTACTTTCCAGTGTCATTTCTGCTGCGTAGGGTTTGGATGTAATGAACACATCGTACCTAATGTTACAACCTGGTATAAAGATTCACAGTAATGACAACAAGGAACATTAAATTTGTACATATAGAAATAAGATATTACATTTGTACATATAGCAATAAGATATTACATTTTTACATATAGAAATAAAATATTAAATTTGAACATATAGAAATAAAATATTAAATCACTACCGCTCTGATATCAAGATATATTTGCGCTCAATAATTATATTTGAAAATGTGTATTTTGTTGTATGTGACTAGGATGAGAGCAGTGATTTTTGCTTTTTGTGGTTGTTTCGGTATTTATGTTATTGAAGTTTTTCTCTGTTTAAAACACACATTCTCTTCCGAAATAGAGAACTATAATTGCAGTACTGCAGATGTTCATTTGGACAAGTTATGTCCTTCCAGTGCATGACAAACTGCAATCATGTATTTGGATTATTCTGTAAACGAGCATTGCATTCAAGCAACATCGTATATGCAGAGAAAGCCACTTGCATTTAAAATTTAATATATCATATTTAATAAATTGCTGAAACATTAGAATATATTCTAAGGGTATGGCACTGCGGCACTGTAAAAAGTTCATCATTAAAGTCAGATTTCTACTCTGTTTGGAAATTCTTTATGCTTTGACATTGACATTTTTGGATGTTGATTACGTTTCCAAACGTTTTTGTATCTCGATCAAAACAAATGTGACTAAAAATAAGAAATTAGCAGTACACGCCTACTTGACAATAATAAAAATCAGATGCCAAAATCCACAAGAGAGTTGCACAAGGAAAACAGGAATGATAGATGACTAACAAATTTGAATAACGGTTAAAAGAACGGTGGACTGACGGGCATGTTACCGCCACAGGCAAAAGCCTGTGGTATGCTTTAACGGGTTTTGGGTGTCATAACCCTATTGCCGAAATGCTGATTATAAGGTAATATTTCTTATTGTGTGCAGAAATTCCTTTCATTTAGATAGGACAGACTAGTGACAATCGACGACACAAATTTCTAAAACCCCATATGCAAATTATACTTCTTTAAAGTATTTTTGTTCGACTGATTCTTCAGAAAAGTCTCTTCACATTTTTTGTTCACCTGATTCATCAGAAAAGTCTCTTCACATTTTACAGAATATGTTGACATGTCTTTCTCACTTTTGAGACACAGCAGTTCCTATTTTTAGCGGTGTGAGATTTCCTTGTGTTACACTAGTGTAAGACAAAACAAATCACGTGCAGTTTACCGGCAAATATCGTGTTTTGCATATAAGGGTCTGTAGTCTACATCTGTCCTCATTAGTGATCATAAGTGTATTTCATCTACGTATTATAAAAGTGTTATAACATTTGAAGTAACATTTCACTGAAAAAAAACAAGAAAAATTGGCTTTTAAAATATGGCGCGCTCGGGTGTACATTCCTGATTTTATGACGTTACAAAAAGGGACATAACTCCTTGTGTAAACCGACGAAAGGGGACGACATTTTTGTGTGGATTTTAGTATATTTTAGGGTGAATATAGTGAGAAATAAAATCAAACACCAGTGGAAAATCTCAGACATCCTCGGGTAAGATTTCAATCATCTCGGACCCAGCAAGCTTCGTCCGAGACTGGAAATCTTACCCTTTGGTGTCTGAGATTCTCCTGTCTCGCACTTCCCCTGGTGTTAGATTCTTAATGTCTCCACATGTAATTTGACAAACAAAGGTTATATGTATTGATAGCAAAAAAATATAGTCAAGACACTATGTATGAAAATTGGGATTGGAATGTAGTCTAGCAAGATTACACTCTTGGGTATATAGAATAATGGTAGTTAACACAGAAAATAGCACCGTAATGCGGTGATTCCGATAGGAACAGCTGTGACAGTACTGATATTTTCTATCGAGACCTTCAATACTACCAATATTGTTATCAGCAACGTCATAAGCATAATGACGTCATTGCCTGATGTTTTGTTTTGTACCAGGTCAGTAAGGAGATACAGACAATATCAGTCAGGTTAGAAAATGGCAAAAACCAATCAGTAACCTAACAGTTCTTTCAAAACATATGCCTTACTGACCGCGTGACGGGAGTTGTATACAGAGCAGGACATGATTACCCTTCCGGAGCACCTGATGTCACTCTATTCTTTGAGAGTTCACACTGTTAGTGCTTTAGTTTTTTGTGTTGTATATGTAGTGTTAGTGTGTGTGGTGGGCATGTAGTGACTTTGGTCTTCCGTCTTCTGGTGTTCTTGCTTTTGCCTTGTCTCTGGACTTTGATTTATGTAAACTTGTGTTTTTTTTCCTTCGGTATTCTACTGCCGTTGTTCAGTAAGATCAAAGAGAAAAATGTACATATTGCCGATAAATTAACTTGTCTATAAATAGATTCTTTATACGGGACTGCATTTTTTGAAATGTCGGATTTTTTTGGTCATTTGTTTGTTTGTTTTTTTTTTTATTATCATTAGTATTATTAATCTTTTTTTTTTTGCCTTTTTGTTATTGTTTTTGTTTGTTTTTTGTTTGTTTTTTTTTTTTGTTTGGTTTCTTTTGTTTGTTTTGTTTTTATGGTTTGCCAAAAAACCTCCCCTTCCATTGCGGAAGTCTTGGTATGAACTCAACAGCAATATCTATTAAAAGGTCGTAGACAATTCACAGAAATAATCATCCTTGTATTAAGTAAAAAGGGAATCTTGAATCAAAGTTCTGACATAAACTTCAAATTTATCGACAAGGTACTGATGTCTTTTGAAAAACGTTTTGCAGAATCGTATGAGACGGAATTTTTGAAGCCTTGATTTATAAAACGGTCACGGAGATGACTATGTCGAATGAGAAAGTTTGTTTTATTTGTGCTGGTTCTCGCGTAACTGTGAACCATACACTCCTTAAGCAGAAGAAATTGAATTTTACTGTCCATGTTTGTGGAATTGATAATTTTGGGATTAAAATCGGCCCTTTTGTCGTAAAGTTTAGTACTGAAATGGCCATTTTCGCCAAATATGAGATGCAAGTCCGAAAAAGATGTCGATCAAGGGGTTTCTGTCGTCTCCTTTATCTCCTATTGAAAAGTTTTTATTTATGAAAAGAAAAATTCCTCTCAATACGATGTAAAAAAAAAATCGTAGATCAGTTTTCCAACCAGAACTGGTATCTACTGTTTAAAAACAAAGGCAGTAGAATACCAAAGGTACAAAGCAAAAGATTACTCAAATCAATGTCCAGGGATAAGGTAAAAACGAGAGCACCAGAAGACTAAAGACGCACGAACCACAAATGCAGCACTAAAAACTAAAGCCCTAACAGTGTGAACTCTAAACAGAGTGATAACAAGTGCTCCGTAAGGGTAAACGTGTCCTACTCTATTTACAGCACCCTTCACATTGTCATTGGGTCAATACAGGGTAAAGTCAGAATCGGTAATGTCAAATCATGAGGAATCTAGCTGAAAATATCTGTTCTTATTTGTGAAACCGACATTTCATATGTCTATGATGATCGTATAAGAATAAATTTATTTAAGCTCTGACCTACAGATACAAAGGAGGAATGAAAATTCCTATTAATTGGTACTATTGTAAGAAAAGTATAGGTTGACTGGAAGGATTTGATTCCTCCAAATCACGAATAAGCACAACAGACCAGATAGTTGCTGATCCAATTTATAGATCAATAATTGTTTGTTTAGTGAATATTATTATCTATGTAATAATAAAACATGTAATTTTCGGGCTGATATTCAAATGAATAAAGGAGTTATGAATCATAAATTTTTGTAATTTACATGTTTTTTTTTTATTTTACAAGTTTAATCTATACTCACAGAAAACACTATGTACATGATTAAAGTTTATGCCTTCCAAATGTAAGAAAATTATAATAAATGCTTATTCTCTACATGGCATTTTTTTTTATTCCCCTTCCTATTGATTTGCATGATTTTTGTCAATCTCTTTTTGCAGAAATGTTGTTTATCAGAATTACCTACCATATATACCCTCAAAGTATGACTAAAATATGGATAACAAAGAGATTTTCTTGTGCACACGTATTTGTGTTTATTATTTTCATGGCCATTTCTAGAAACTTTTATCTTCTTCCTATTTTAATATTTGTTTTTTTTCATTTAACACTACACTGCTGCTAAGACTGAGACTCTTATTTCTTACAGTGTCTTAACCTAACACAAAATCTGATATTTAGATTCAAATGTTGATTTTGTGTGTGTTTTGTTTTTCACCAAGGAAGGTTAGTGTGCCTCCAAAACATGATATTGCTCCCGTAGATAAGAAATGAAGGGATATGGAGTAAATGCACACGGGAGAAAGTCTCTACAAATACATGATAAAGCAAAGCAACGGAACAGCGCTTTTATTATAATAACTGCATTACTATTAACAATGGTGGGATATGAAGTAAATGTACATGAGACAAAATCTCTACAAATACATGGTAAAACAGAGCAACGGAACAGCGCTTTTATTATAATAACTGCATTACTATTAAAAATGAAGGAATATGGAGTAAATGTACATGAGACAAAATCTCTACAAATACATGGTAAAACAGAGCAACGGAACAGCGCTTTTATTATAATAACTGCATTACTATTAAAAATGAAGGGATATGGAGTAAATGTACATTAGACAAAATCTCTATCTCTACAAATACATGGTAAAACAGAGCAACGGAACAGCGCTTTTATTATAATAACTGCATTACTATTAACAATGAAGGGATATAGAGTAAATGTACATGAGACAAAATCTCTACTAATACATGGTAAAACAGAGCAACGGAACAGCGCTTTTATTATAATAACTGCATTACTATTAACAATGAAGGAATATGGAGTAAATGTACATGAGACAAAATCTCTACAAATACATGGTAAAACAGAGCTGGTAAAACACAGCAACGGAACAGCGCTTTTATTATAATAACTGCATTACTATTAACAATGAAGGGATATGGAGTAAATGTACATGAGACAAAATCTCTACAAATACATGGTAAAACACAGCAACGGAACAGCGCTTTTATTATAATAACTGCATTACTATTAACAATGAAGGAATATGGAGTAAATGTACACGAGACAAAGTCTCTTCAAATACATAATAAAACAACGCAACGGAACAGCGCTTTTATTATAATAACTGCATTACTATTAACAATGAAGGGATATAGAGTAAATGCAAATGAGACATAATCTCTACAAATACATGGTAAAAACAAAGCAATGGAACAGCGCTTTTATTGTTGTTCTTCATCTTGAAGTCACCATGAGGCCTTCAACAATGACCTTGTTCATACCTCATAGTTAGTTCAAGACGACCCCTAGCACAGGTTTCAGTGGAAGTCATTGCTACTTGTCGAGCATCACTACATCCATGCTTATCATCATCCATGAATACGGGATTGTCATAAAATAAACTGGCAAAGTGATCTTACAATCGCTGCTATCCGTTGCCCGACAAAAGACTAACAGAATAGGATAATAACACTTAAACACCACAGGGCACGCATCGGTCAAAAGTAAGAAAACTTTGCATAATCATAGTAAAATCATGAGATGTGGGCACAAAAAACAGGTGGTCAGAATAACAATTTGATATTAAAATAAAATAAAATGCCAAAATTTTAAAATATGATATGAGAATTCTCTCTAGCACATGTACACCATAATTGAAAAATGTATATAGAGCATTAAATAAAAGGGACAACAGGAAACACCTACAATGGCTGAAAATTAAAATTACATGCCACAATCTGCCAGGGAACTACACAGGAAAAACACAAATTAGACAAAAGACAAACGTAAAAAACGATAGGAACTCGTGACAGCCGGACTTGGTATATAGAGCATACATGAATCGCGCTCATAAAACACATTTCAAAGAAACGCTGATGAAAGAATGTTTTGCGGACCCCCTTTAAAGCTTTTACAGATTCGAAGTCAATCGCATGTCATTTGAATTAATTGGAAATATTAGGTTTAAATCTTTTTGAGTCCATGGAAGAAAACGACAATTTGATTCAATGGTGAATATAGTATTACATATTCATATGCTTCCCGTGGTAACAAGGATATTCAATAATACTTTTGAAAGTACGTAAAATCAGCATCTTACCATTTTCCAATGTGCATTTTGCTAAGTAGCATCGTAATATTGCTGAATATATGATCAAAAACCAAAAGAAAATGTTCTTCTTACAATTGGTTAAGCTTAATCCTTTACGATCATACATTTCGTCATCCCAACGATCATACATTTCGTCATCCCATCCCTTACGATCATTTTTGGATGAAAATGCACAAAATCATATTTTATGTATTTATCGTTTACCTAGTAAAAAAAGCAAACCCATCATTATTAAGCATTATTTAAAGAATATATATTGCAGCAGAAAACTGAAAACTAAGTAAAGGCATTTCTCCAAAAAGAGCAAAAATTGTGTTACGAATCTTTAAAAACTCTGTAGGGTTCAACGTCGCCTTCTGTAATTCTGACCAACATGTTGTACCTGTTAAATAATTTTTTGTTCTAAACGAGAATCTGATAATCATTTTGACAGACACATTTCTTTTTCCCAGTAAGTTCTCTCGTTTTTCAATATCAAGTTTCTTTCAAAATAATTGTCAATTTAATCCCTCATGATGGTGTCACCAAATCCCTCAAGATCTCCTCTCAAGGCTTTACCGTCGTTAGAAATCCCGCATGATCATTTTTGTCGTCAAAACCGAATGACAGCTGTAAGATGATATCGTTCATTTTGCGGAGGAGGGATATGACGTAGTTTTTTTCACAGATTCTCGTTAAACTTTTCCTTGACCTAAAATAATTTTAGCTTCTAGGATTTTATTATACTATTAAAAATAACAAAATACCAAAGTAACTAGGAATTGAATTTCTACATATACGCATTTCGATAACTGAACATAGGTCTCTTCAGTGCAGATAAAATCAAAACATTTGGAAATCAATATACCGAAGCATGTTTTAAATCTGATAGACAACAATTTACCAATCGAATCTAGAGAGGAAAGCCAGAAATCAGCTAAGGACAGAGCTACGCAAGAGGGAGATACGTACTCTTTCTTTAATTTAGATATTGAAATTTTCCAAAAAACCGTTTTTCGGGCCAGCACCGAAGTATTGACTACTGGGTTGGTGAATACCCTCGGGGATTTACAGTCCACGGCCCAATGGGGAAAATAACAAAATACCGAAATTACTGTTAATCTATTTTGTGCATATACGCATTTCGACAACTTATGACTTTTCACTGCAGATAAAATCAAAACATTTGGAAATCCATATACCGAAACATGTGTAAAAGGGACAGAACCGATCGGTGTGGATGGTGGGAGACTTGTTTCTTATGTTAAGAGCCACTTGAATTTTGACGGCGAACCGATCTTGAACTTCCACTGTGAGGTTTAAAGTAAAAGCTAAACGAATGGTTTCTCTTATAAATATAGTCTATAGATCGGAAAGGCATTCCAAGCGAATTTTATGTGGTCTACTTGAAGGTAGTACGGGACGAGTGTACGAATATTATTGTACTTGGTGTTTGAAAAAAAAACTCTTGTCAGAATAACCAAGACTAGTTAAAGACATCTTATTGTTAAACCGACACATTTCTTTGGTAACACTGATACTCTTTTAAATCCTATTTTTGTAACTGAAAGTATACCAGTTAAGGATTGTGATACTTACCAGATTGATCGCAATAATATTGATCATGACGGTACTTACGTTATTATTTATTATGGATTCGATAATAAGAAACTATATATGCGACAAGTCTGGAACTATTAGCAAGCAAATTATGAGATCTTGCGGATAAAAGTAGCCGATACTGATTGTTAATTGAAATAAAACCGGATTTTGATATTGCTTGTGAAACTTTAAGAGATATTTAACATCGAAGTCCAAAGACATTGCCTAAACCAGAACACAGAAAACAATGACGGGAGAAAGCTACAAACACAGAAATAAAAACACAAAATTCAAAACAAAGCACTCACAGTGTGAACTCTCATGAAACTGAGTGACATCAGGTGCTCAGGAAGGGTAAGCATGTCCTTTTCTGTTAACAGCATCCGTCCCACTGTCAAAAAAAGGAAAAAGTCAAAACTGGTATGATTAAATCCAGGAAGGCGTTTGTAAAAATGTTATAAAGAATCAAGTCGAAAATTCATTTACTTCAAATAATAGTCTGGCAGTTTCTTGCTGCCTTCATTTCGGTGTGCAGAGATCGGAGTCTTAAACGCACAAGCATTAACAATTCCAATTTCACAACTTATGTTTCCTGAAAAAAAAACGCTAAAAGACTAGACATTTACAAGATTACAATTACAGGTATTTCGTATTTGTCGATATGAGACCAAAATATTTGAACATTGAGCATCTCCTCTGGCGTTTGTTAAGATTAAATGCTGTTTCCTCTACCGAAATTTACTTTGCCAACGGATTTGACTTGTTAACACGGAGGATATCTTATAAAAAGCAGAGGTTCTTACTCTACCAGTACACCTGATCTCAGACGAGGGTTTTTTTTATTGGATCCGTGTTGTTCATCTTGTAATGTATGTGTGTCTTCATTTTTCATTTGTCATGTTATGTCTTTTGTTCTCCGATATTGCCATTGTCCTTGGTATATTGGTTTTAGACTGACGGTTCGAATTTACTTTATGACCATATTTACCTCAACGAAAGAATAATTGTACATTATTATAAAAAATGAATCGTCAGTTACATTGGAATAATATTTAATGCTAAATTGTTAGATAATAGCGTCCAGTGACCTTTGATAAGGCGGCTATAAACGACCTTCATTTGGACAAACTTTATACAGGTTTACATGATATAATGTGTGCTGGAATACTTTTCTGTTTATTTGCTTGTAAGTATATTTATTCAGTTTCTGGCATTTTTAACAACATTTCCGTCAAATCGAGGATGGGAAATGCCCTTAGTAATAAGCTTTTTGGGAGTGACATTATATTTAGACATCAAATGTTCATATCTTCGATGATTTTTTTAAATGTTTTTAACAATTTATGAAATCTGTAACCTTGCTGCAAAAGTTTTGAAGTGATAGTAAGGTTACGTTCATTGAAGTGGTCAAGAGTAGAACAAACGCGTGCGAATCGTGAAAAATATAAACTCCGTAGGATTGGGCTAGAGGAACGTCGCCGTCAAGAAAAGGGAAATTAGTAAAACTGAAATCAAAATCATCCCTTTTATCGTAAATTTTTATACTATAACTAATCCAAGATTCTGATTATCGCAAAATATTCAACGAATGATCGAATAACGCAGTAATTCACGAATGCGCTGAGCGCATGAGTGAATTACAGCGTTTTTCGATCATGAGTTGAATATTTTCGATAATCAGAATCAAGGATTAGTTATAGTTTTTATTATATAGATCTGAATGCATATTTGATGGTTCCTTTGGTGATTCATTTCATGAACTACGTTTTCAAGATTCATCCGCTGTGACGTTTACATAACAACGTTTACAACGTCTATTGTGACGTCACTTCCTAGTGTGAAATTATTGAAAATAATTTCACAGTTAATAGACCCTTTCACGAAAACTGCGGTCCTGCGATTTTGAGTGAAAAATGAAAACAGTTCCCGCAAAAATGACGTCGTAGGACAATTAATCAAGACGTCACGTATACTATGACGTTGCATTTTACCCACTCAAAGGCATATGAGCGCATGTGCAAAATTCAGGACCGCAGTTATCGTGAAAGGGTCTTTTATCACTTTTCTTTCACTGGGATCACTGCTATCTATATAATAATAGTTTTTGTTTTACCAGAGTCAACGATGATAGTTAGAAAAGGGCAATATTTGGAATCATTATTAGATCTATTAGGTTTCAGTCGTTGTGGGTAAATAGACCATATCCAAGTTCATTGTCTGCACTCCCTAATCTATACTTTTAGAATGATCCCGGTGTGGACAAAAACTGGTTCCCGATTCCTTGTTGTAATGAGCACTAAGGAAAATAGAAATATTCTAACGCGATTTTTTCAAAAACAGAATTATTTTTGAGAAAATCAGAGTTGCCAACATGAGAAGCAACAGGAGTAAAATATTTTGGAACATTTCATTAGAGATATGTTCAAAGAAAATAAAATATTTCTGCAGGCCTGTCAAGTCTCACGCATGAGGCGTGAGACTCACGCAAATTTTATTTAGATTTTCGACTAATCCTTTGATCTTTTAATTTTTTCCTTTGATCTTTGAAATTTTTCACAAATCTCACGCAAAGCTATTTTCAAAACTTGACAGGTCTGTTTCTGTCAGTGACAGGCAACTGATACAACGGCAGTAGAACACCGAAGGAACAAAGGGGTGATACTCACAAAAATCGAAGTCCAAAGACAGGGCAAAAACGAGAACACAGAAAACAATGACGTTAGACACAAAAACAATGACGCCAGACAGACACAAAGCACAGAACCAGAAACCACAACATTCAGAACAAAGGCACTCACAGTGTGAACTCCAGTGAAACTAAGAGTGACATCAGGTGCTCCGGAAGGGTAAGCATGTCCTGCTCTGTTAACAGCACCCGTCACACTGTGAGTGATTCAATCCGGGAAAATGTCAAAGTCGGTAGTCAAATCCGGGAAGACGTGAATCTAGCTGAAAATTTCCACTTTCATTTGGGATACTGACACGTCAAATCTTTCAATGATGCTATGGTGACGGCCATAGAATTTCTTGAGGGATGAAATTAACAAAGGTTGAACAAATCCCTGACTAAGCAGCTTTAGGGACAGTATTTTTGCTCTGTTCAAAAAATCACTGTACAAACTACAAGCTCGACAGTAACGAATCAACTGTGAAATGTACACTTCATAGGCTGGAGAGGTAGGTATATTGCTGCTAAGAAAGGGAAAGTTCACAATGGGGAAATTAAAATCATCACGCTTGTCATATAGCTTAGATTTCAAACGTCCATCTTCGTCATGATTTCATGGTTCTTGAGTAGATTTAATAATAGTATAAAAGAAAATATTTTTATATCGGATGATTTTTAAGATTCAATAATCAGTACAAAATCACTTAAGATTAATTCAACTAAATCTGTTTGAATAAAATACCTACTTTGAAGTCTTGAATATTTGTGGTTGTCAACATCCAAGAAAGATAACTCTTACAAAGTGATAAATTAGGGAGTGCAAACCAGATCCTATCATGAACCTGGATATCACCTATTATGTCGCCATAATCTAATTACAAAAAATACAGAAGTTGCATTAAAAACAGTAAATTTCGTAATGCTGTACACGTGTTTCAAGGAGTAACCTCTCATCAGCAGCATTAAAATCAAATTATATGGAAAGCCATAATCGAAAAGTAGTCCAAAAAGAAGCACTCATTTCCAAAATTATCGAAATAGGAAGCCAAATCCAGTACCAAGGACATCTACCGAGTACCATACACGGAATGAAGCCCCAGTATTTTTAGTGGTTTGAATTTTGATAATAACAGTAAATTTCCATTATTCGCAAGGTAAAATTTTCATGTCAGACAAGACTATTGGCCTGGTGAATACCCTTGGGGACCTCTGGTCCACCAGCAGTGGCATCGGCCCAACAGTTCAAAATACAAAAAATACCGTAGTTGCATCAAAAACAGTAAATTTTGTTATGCTGTACACGTGTTTCAAGGAGTAACCTCTCATCAGCAGCATTAAAATCAAATAATATGGAAAGCCATAATCCAAAAGTAGTCCAAAAAGAAAACTGGGGATTGTCAATAGTAAGGATATCGTCAATATACCTGCTCCAAACTGGACAAATATATTGTAAATCAGAAACTCTAATATTTTAATCACTTCTTCTTCTGTGTATTTTTCCTGTGATTGGCCGTTCTTACGGGAGAAACATTTATGAATTACATCTTTCAGCCGAGATTTCAGTTGTTCTTGAGAAATGGTAGTATAAAGTAGGGAGAAGTCATAAGTTTTAATGCTGTAACAATGTGATAATGATCTAGATTTCAGGATGTCAAGCAGATCTTTAGAGTTTTTTTAATATTAACATTTCATTTACACCACTTCTTGAAAAGATAGTATCACACTAGTTTTGAATGCCCTCATTTACGGCTGTCAAGATGGAGGTTAAAAGCTTAGAAAGAGGTTTTGTAGAACATTTTGCAGATCCAGCGATGTACCGTTGTTTGTAGGGGCATTGGTGTAATTTTGGTACCCAGTACAAGGAAGGGAGATCGGTGCCTTCATCTTTTGTTGATATCCCAAAGGAAAGCAAAACAAATGAAAAACAATAGAATATTTGTATAATTATGATACTTTATTAAAGATATATTAGTGTGAAGTTAAAGTATGTTCAGGTGATATTAATGCCATTAAAATGATTCGTAAGAATTACAGGGGGTGTTGAAGATACCGGACCGGGCAGCTCGAAGGCATGCTTACCACCCCTTTCTTTCAAAGCAATTTAGTTCAATTAATTACTCTGACATATACCCTCAGTATTACATACGAATATACAAAATGTATGTATTTGCATTTTTAAGCCGTTGCATGTAGACGTTTCCTGTTATCTTTTTTATTTACTTTAATTGACTTGAAGACCACCAAAATAAGAATATACAAAAATACATCTGTTATTTAAAAAAATTAAAAATCCCCCATAACGGTTCAGGTTCGTTTTCTTATTTATGCAACATATATGAATTGTTTTATAGATTGATTTTTTACTTTAAGGATGGTCACTACGCAGGTTTTCTCTGACTTTCGGAATTCTCTTATTTTATCCATCAGGACGCATTAGAAAATTAGAAGATATTATACACCTTTAATAGACTATGGGCGAAATTTGATGAAAATCTCGATATTTCTTGACATTTCTTCATTGCATTTCAAAGGTTGATTACCTTAATGTAAAGTGAATGAAAAGTTTAGAGAAGTTCGGTTTCCCGCCAAAATTTCAGCAGCTTATATCTCAAAAACTGGCATACTGACCTGTCAATATTTTTTGCTTAAAATGATGTATGATTGATGTTCTTATAAATGAAAATACTATTTTTAAAATCTTGATATTTTAAACCTGAGGAAATATGAAAAGGTTCTAAAGTTAATTCTTTTCAAAGTTATGTTTTCTATAATTATACAATCGCCGATTAAATTATGCTACCAGAATTATCGATCTATTGAGGCAGTTAGATCCACAACAATAGTAACTATTGTTCAACAATAGCAAGATCGAACTCACTTTTGTACCGGAAGATTACGCAATGTTATGGTCAACTGCGCATGTCTTGTCAAACAAGAGTAATAGTCCACTCGACTCTTGTCGAACTATAGTTAAAGTGTAACGTCACAGACTGATCTTTCGATTGATTTCATAGGCTTTCCTTATTCTGATCTGGATTTCCCTCGTATGGACCAGAACAATAGTTGTTGATCGAACTGCCTCATTATCAAATCAAATATTTATTTCTAACGTCGTGTGCTACACGTACTAGTATCCGCGTGGGTTTACTATAGTCTTATAGCATATGTTAGATTTCATGAAGCTCATCTCACAATTCATCTAATATTTAGGTAAAACGTTACAAAAGGTCAAAGTTAGGTACGTGTATATAACATATAAATGAATATGCACATAAAATTGGTGATGTAGAAGTAATTAATTTGAAGGGAAATAACTCTTGATAGGTAAATAATTTAAAGGAGGCAAGGAAAATTGTAAGAGTTGAAGCGAAATATTTTATGAAAGTTGTAAGAACACTTTTCCAGTTTATTTAATCTGTGTTGACGATCCCGCATTCATGGATATAGCATTGCTTGGCATCTAGCAATAAGTTCCACTCAAACCGGTGCTAGGGCCGTCTTGGACTTACTATGAGGTATGAGCATTCAAATGTATCTCATTGTTGAAGGCCTCGTGGTGACTTCAAGATGAAAACAACAATAAAAACGCTGTTCCATTACTTGGTAATTGTATAAAATTTGTCTCATGTGCATTTACTCCATATCATTTCACTGTTTTAAAACTTATGTTAGTACACCAGAAATCATTCGAAAAAAAACTACCACAAACTTGATGAATAATAATAGTAAGTTATTTTTGTTTTCAGTTTGTAATCTCCCAGGGTTTATATTTTCTGCTGACGGAGAATATGCCTGTGGAAATCATTTCTGTGTAAGTCAATTGCTTTTATGTGAATTGAAAAAATAAAACACATCAAGTTTTACTTCCGATTCCTTTTAAAAAGCAAAGTTTAAAATTCTATATTCTACACAACGTAAATCTATAGAGCTGAGATTATTACCGCCATTTCACATGGAACAAGTATCTACCAGATGATTTAAACTGAAACCAAAGTTACTAATCCAAAAAATATCATTTAAAAGTTTTTATACTATTTAATAATTTATTAATTAATCTTTTACATTTAGTAAATAAAAAAGTCTGATAGTTTCTGTAAATAAGATAAATATTATAAATTTTATTAATGAAAATATAACGGTACTGGGGGAGATAATCTAATAAGATGTACAGTTCAATTTCACACTTATTGTCGAATATTAATTACCGGTTTACAAAATTTGAATAAGCAATTCATAAACAAATCTGTTGAACTCGCAACTTAAGTTCGGCCATAACAGCAACAATCAGATAATCATAAATGTTATGAAAAATTATTTAAGGTGGTTCGGTAGTATTCCGCCATTTTGATATCATGTTGCAGGCTTTGATGGGTACATTCTTATGAAAGAAATATACAAACAATTTTAAAGTTAAGAAAAAACTTTACAATATTTCGCTTAAAACATAAATTATGAGCAAATTTCTCTTAGTTTAGCATTCATTTTGACGAACAATTCAGAAGTGTATGTATACTGTAAAATTCTTTGAAATGAAAATTTAAACAATGGAGGTAATTTCAAAAAATATTTTACAAAGAAATCACAGGAAAATTTTATTTTGTGAAATAATTACAAAATGAGGCACGTGATCCGCCCCTTTTTTGTTTTAAAATGTTCAATACAGGGGCTAGCAATATATAAAATAAATCAAAATTCTCATGGATGTAACTTGAAAACTTTTAACAAAATGATAATTTTATTTACATTTCAACTAAAAAAATCCAAATTTTCGGTGAAAGATTTTGAGCTTAAATGGCCAGTGACCCCCAATTTTTATTTAATTTTTTGAAAGCTCAATTTTTGAAGTTTAATACTGCAAACTGTTGTAAAATTCTGATGGATTTGCTTATACCCCCGAACCACCTAAAATAATAAGGCAACGTAACATTACCACATTATTTTTATCAAAATTTAAATTTTACACGTACGATATTTTACAATTTTCTGGGATTTTTGTAATTCAGAATTCTATAACAAGTTCGACGTGGCTTTCACGTCTTTATTATATACCTAAATAAAATATATGACAAGACAATAACTAAGTACTGAAGTTACTGTTTATTTGATTTCTTCATATGGGCAGAAAATATAAACTTAAAATATAAATGCAGTAATAAAGTATGAGTTGCAATCAATAAATGTTTTACTGAGAATATTTCATACCATGTTTCAGCAGCTAGCGAACAATTACAGAGGAATCATTGAAGAAACGCTTTTGCAAACAACATATTGAACCTAATACTTTTCCTGTTTTGTAGCGTGATGAATGTGAAATAAGTATAATAAGGGAACATTTCCATGGAGAATGTGTTTATCATAGCCATCATAAAGGAGTAAGTTAAATATGTACATTACTTGCCTATTTATCCTACATCGACTTCTTAACTACAACCATAGTTTTATGTAAGGAGATATTTAAATCATGTTATACATTGTGTTCTGATATAGAATTAAATATATTCGTATGTATTTAAAATTCTTGATTTAGATGTTGCAGTTTTGAAATCTTATTTATATATGTGTGTTGTATACCTTGAATTGTTGCTTATGTTGCAAAATATTCTTACGATATAAATGATAATAATAGCATATTTAACGGAAGCAAAGTCTAAGAAAAATCTTATATATCTGGTTTTTTCAGATAATGATGAAAAATGCAGAAGTTTTCTATCAGTTTTCATTATCCTCAAATAACTTCATATTTCTACATTAAATAAGGCCAGAAAAATGTGATAGAATTTACAAAAGCAAACAAAACAAAAAAACCCAATGGATTTATTTCACATACTTCTCTTGATAAAAAATAACGTTTATATCACTTGTCACAGTAGTCAGTGCTTCGGTGCTGACCCGAAAGTCGATTCTATTTGGAACCTTACAATATCTTTTTTGTGAATTTTGTTGAAAACTAAGGAGTTCTCCCTCATGCAAAGCTCTGTCCTTAGCTGATTTTGGCTTTACATTTAGATCATTTTGGTTATTTGTAACCAGTTTGTAAACACCTTTCGGGTTTATGATCATCCAAACGTTTAGATTTTATCTGCACAGAAGAGACATAAGTTGTCGAAATGCGCATATGCAGAGTTTAAATTCACAGTAACTTCAGTATTTAGTCATTTGATGTATCTTTCTACTAACGGTTCGAAAAAAATAGATCTGTCTTTTTTATATGGGAAAAAATAAAGTATAATATTCATACAGCGACTTCAACAAAACAATTCAAAGTAATTTCTTCAATTAGGGATGGTTGCATCTTGTGGAGAAATGTTGTGTTATTCAAATATTATGAATATGCTTTTAATCAAGTTCTATTTTAAAACCAAACCCCAATCTTCATGTGCTTTTTGTGTTGTATATGTAATAATCGTGTGTTTTGTGGGCATGTGGTGTCTTTGGTCTTCCGTCTTTTGGTGTTCTTGCTTTTGCCTTGTCTCTGGACTTTGATTTGTGTAATCTTGTGCTTTGTTCCTTCGGTATTCTACTGCCGTTGTTATATAACCAACTATTTATGTATTTGTAAAAAATATATATGAATGGGGTAATCGGCGTACTCAATATTCAAAAAGAGTTCGTTTTACATTAAACATATGAAAATGTTTAATATGTTTGACAGAAATAATTAACTTATACAAGGTTCTAAACATTATTAAAAGGTATTTATTTTTCATAAAAATGCATCATAATTTTCATTTCAAGAACGACTGTGCCCACTATAGTTATCATCCATCAGAAAGACATCCATGTCGTTGCTCTAACCAGGATTGTGTGAGAAACGTTGTTAGGAGTAAGTTTATTAAAAACTTTAAACAAAAAACTGACTTGAAATCAATATTCCATTAACCTTCAGTGAAGGGGATATAGCCATTATGGGCCCTTTGAACAAGAATTAATATCATATCATAATTTCGAGTATCTCATTTCTTACAAATTTAGCTTCCACAATAGAGATTCATGTTCGACAACTCTCTGCAATAAAAACTGTTTAATTTTAGTTTACATGAAAAGTTTTCTCTGAGTTAGAAGACTTCATAAAAGCAAGACAGCGTATCTTAATCCTGAAAATATTATGTGTCTAAATCTCCTCTTTTCACCTGAACTAATTTCGTTTCGTGTCGATTACGAAAAACCGTGTTTTTTCCCTTTTACTTGATATTGACTGTTTTGTATAAACATATCTTCAGGTTTCGGTGAATGAAAAGTGACAACGTAGACGTTATCGTGACACTGTAATCTAGACCTGCTCATAATTATTAATGTAAAGAAATTTGTACTAGCTTGCGTTTAAAAAGGCACTATCATTGTTTTTATTGTTGATTTATTCTGAAATCAAAACATATGTAAAACACAAAACGTATATATGACTTCGAATGCAGCCGGTTCATTGTTAGCATTGCTCGTACGATGTAGTGCTACATCTTGCATATGGTACATGGTTCCCCAAGTATTGTGTATGGTTTATTTTGTAACAATTTGAAACAACGGGTTGCAATTTATAAATTTTTATATTTTTTTGACAAATTCATTTTAAAAATCTTAGAAAGTAAGACCTAACAACAAGAAAATAAAAAAAATTATTGTGTGACGATTTATAAGCATTCATTTTTTTCAGAGTTGTATGGATACGACGGTGACCTTCAGTGCTTATCGCAAACATGTGTAAGTTCTTTACTCCTCTATGAGTTGTAGTTGTAATATAAAAAAAAAAGATATTTTATACCATTTGAAAGAGAAAAAGCAGCACACCAATAACTTCTTAAACATGATTTTTAAGCTAACAAGTGAGTATAGCGTTTGGAGTTGTTTTAGAACGCTTTTTCGTGGGTATTCTTAAAAACTTTATTTATTGGTCATATTTTTAAAAAGTTTTTTTAATTTTCAATTAATTGAAACGTTTTTACTACTTTTTATCAAATTGTGATTTTTAAATTGACATGAATTTTATCCATGGAACAATTTTTTTGCTAATTAATTTCCTGACTCATTATTGTCAAGTTAAAGTACTAAATAAACATATCCCTGGGCAATTAAATAAAAAGTTGGATAACTGGGAATATTGATTTTTAAAAAGTTGGATAAGTGGGAAGACACCATTCTTAATGGAAATCTTTACAAAGGAATGCCAATTAATAAATAGGGGTAATAACAACATTACCGAACATAGTGGTCAGGAGCCGAAGTCCATGAGACAAAAAGACAAATCAGTTGGAAACCACAGGAAAAAAAATCATCGACCGTTATGGTCCTGACTTGGTACAGGCATTTCAAAAGAAGTGGTGGGTTAAACCGGTTTAATGGTATGCCAAAGCTCCTCTTTCATTGCAGTGGTGCCAGGTAGCAACTCAACAGCAATTGCTATTGAAAGGTCGTAGACAGTTACAGGAAATGATTATTCCAGTACTAAGTAAAAAAAGAATCTTAAATCAGAGTTCTGACCGAAACTTCAAATTGTTCCACAAGGGACTGATATCTATTCAAAAGCTTTTTAATGATCTTATGAGACGGATTTTGTTTGAAACCTTGATTAATAATGCGGTCACGGAGATAACTATGTCCAATAAGAAAGACTATATATAATTTGTGCTAGCTCTTGCGTAACGAATCAACAGTGAAACATGCATTCCTTAAGAAGACGGAATATCCCTGTCAATGTTAGGGAATTTGCTTATTTTGAAAGTATAATCGTCCCTTTTGTCGTCAATTTTAGTACTGCGACGACATTTTCGTCAAATTCGAGATCCAAGTCCTAAAAATTAGAAAAACTTAGATCTAGTGGTTTCTGTCGTTTCCTTTATCGCTAATACTGAACGATATATTAATGGGATCCATTTAGCAAAAGATGCATTATTGATGGAAAAAACATCATCAATATATTTATAAGTGAGATTGAATCTGCTAGCATCATTTAATAATTATTGGTCGCAATCCCTTTGTAAACAATAACGACAGCAAAAAAAAGGCAGGCAAAAAAACCCCATAAAATATATAAATCAAACATATGGCAATGCAAAGGAAAATGTATTCAAAAAGATAAATCAAATTATCACTTAGTATGTCACTAAGCTACAGCACTACAAGTGCGAACCTCCACAAAAAACTGCATGTCAAGAGTGCCGCTTGGGTGCATGTTGGGGCCTTCTTGATCTTGCTTGAGGGGATAAATATTGTTCACCTCTGGTTGAAGACCCTTGGGCAACATCAAGATGTAGACGGGAATAAGGGCCCTGTCCTTGATAGACTGGAGTTTTCTATGTATCGTGTGCGTTTTTGACACATGTATATTCCCTCCATATCCTTCCATTTTTTCTATGTATTATAAGGTGCTAATATGTGAGCATGATCTGTTCATGCTTGGCACCATCACATTGCTAATGAAAAATTCGATGTTTGACTCTTTAATGCATAGTTGCATAAAAACAATAAATTTCGTTATGCTGTACACGAGTTTCAAGAAGTTTCTCATCAGCAGCGTTAGAATCAAATTATATGGAAAGCCATATCGATACTCCAAAAGAAGTACTCATTACAAAAAATATCAAAACAGGGGGTCAAATCCAGTACCAAAGACATCAACCGAGTGCCATAAACAGATTGAAGCCTCGGTATTTTTAAAGGGTTAGAATTTTTATAAATCCCTAATCAGTACGATAGTTTATGAAAATCAGTATGTGATCTGTAATTTGTGAGTTGAAGTGAATGGAAAAAATGTCCTGTAAAGGTAAATCTAATTTTTGACTTCGAAATACTACGCTGCATTAATATGTTATACTTTGAATTATAACTACTATTTTGGAAGCCATGTTTGTAAGAGTATTATGCCCGATATGCCCGATATGTTATGGCGAATGAAAGGATATGGAGTAAATGCACATAAGATAAAGTCTATACAAACACATGGTAAAAGCAAAAGAACAACGCTTTTATTGTTGTTCTTCATCTTGTGGTCACCATGAGGCCTTCAACATTGAGCTTTGCACATACCTCATAGTAAGTTCAGGACTACCCCTAGATCAAACAACATCATGTGAAGTAATTGATAATATATATTAATTGTAACGTTTTGAACTTTTTTTCAAGAAATTGTGCATATTATTGAATATATTTGACAGATATCTGTAATATTTATTCTTGATGAATTTTCTTTTTAATATTGTTTTAGGTGTTTTCGTTAGAAGAGACCAAATCAGTGTCAATTTTTGTTGGGCGGCTTCTTTTAATTACAGTCACATTATTTCTTAAAAAAACCAAAAGTTAACTTACGGGCATTTCTCAAATATAATGGTGAACAATAATTGTAGGTTGAATTTTTGTATCTTCAAGAAGTCTTACTTTTGCTTTGGTCAAATATTTTGTATTCTCCAACCAAAAGATAAATATCGACTCTATGCTGTGATGTATATGCTTAATAAATAAACAAAAATATAACGGTATGATAATTTGGCCTTAATATTGAAAACTATAAATTGACATGTTTTCAAGTAAATGTTGTTTTTGATTTTGTAAAATGCAAGTAATAAGATTGTTTTTGAAGCACTCCAGATTAATAACACTTGCTCTCATATGACGTGATTCTATATATTGCTTGGGATGGTAAACTAAACTCTGTCATGCCGTCATTTTTTGCTGTTATATATAAAGCCTTCCAGTAATTATTGCAGTGAACAATTAATCACTTCTACAAATGTATGTCATTGCATTTTCCTTTTTAAAATTTTCTATAGGTATACTTTAGGAAATGGCTACTGTGCATGCTGCAACACAATCTTTGGGTGAAAACAGAAATTTGTTTCTCATTTTACAGTAACATCGGTATTTAGTTATTTGTTACCACTGGGTCGATGCCTCTGCTGGTGGACTGTTATTCCACGAGGGTATTCACCAACCAAGTGGTCAGTACGTCTGTACTGACCCGAAAATCGAATCTTGTAATATCTAAATTTTTGTAATTTTTTTTGAAACTAAGGAGTATCTCCCTCATGCAAAGCTCTGTCCGTAGCTGATTGTGGCTTTACTTTTAGATCATATTGGTTATTTGTTCTCTATCAGTTTTTAAACATCTTTGAGTTGATGGTTTTCCAAATGTTTAGATTTTATCTGCACTGAAGAGACATAAGTTGTCGAAATGCGCATATGTAGAAACTAAATTTACAGTAACGTCGACAGTTAGTTACGAATATGAAATCTGTTTTGATTAAATTTAGCTAACAAATGTTGGATTACGATAAACTGCTCGTCGTTTAAGGGATGCAAAATAAAATTGAACGTGTTGAAAAACTTGCAAGCTTTGTATTTCGTTTACATTCCTACGAATGTAGTCTATGGGCATATCAATCATAAAGTATAAAATTTTAGATATGCAGCGAAGTAAAAACAGGATAGCAGTAAACTTCGAAGTAATTTCTGATGATAACCCTGATAAGTTCTTTTGATAATGTATAAATGAACCAAGTGTCAGTTCTTATGGGGTTCATACGAACATGCCTAGCTATATAAAGGTTGTATCCAATAGTTGTATATGGTATAATGGGTTTTTAGAATGTCTTTATCCTTGCAACAAAAATTTGATCAAGCAAATAAAGGCATACTATATAAGACAACCTTTTATGAAAGTTGTTGCTGGTTTCTATACAGAATTTATACAATATTTTTGTCAACCTAGGGGATTTCCAATCCTGTCTGTGTGATAGGTAAACAGAATGGACACTTATCATCAAGGTGTGGTGAATATCATCTGGTAAGCATTAGTTATTAACGCATTAGGTATTTCACTTTATTGTATGGCCCTTTAGGGTATAAAAATGACAGTGTTGTTTGTATTTTTTTTTTTTGGGTCATACGTATAATCAATAGTTAAAGAAGAAATATCAAGATAGAACAGAATTAGCTATAGAAACGATGTGGATTAATAAATTACCAAATTTCAACACAAGTACTAATAAAAAGAAAGCTTTGGTCAAGAATATAAACTGTTACTAGTTCACAACAAAATGAAACCGATCAAACATCAAGTATTAAATCTAATATTGAGCAAAATTCAATAAGAAAGATAACTATGTTCTTATCTTAAAAAAAGAAATACCGTATCGACCTTTCAAATATACTTGATTAGAAATAGTGGCAAACAATAACTTCACCTTTATTACAATTTTGCTGTAAACCATGGCGAAGTATTCTCCCTTAATAACAGAATATTGCCTGTTTTGAGACATGAACTAAATATTGTCCTCTTGCAGTATGTAAGAAATAATTCATGACAGCTATATGGTTATTGTAATTTAACCATGGAGTGGGCTTTTATATTTGACTTTTACCAAGTGCATTAGCGAGGGGTTAAATTTACGAATATTTTCTGCTAATATGACAGAATATTTTTCATTGTGAAGAGACATAAGAGAAGGATTCCCCTTTTCCATTGTTGTCTGTGTCTATGACGTCACAATACACAATCTGACGTTTTCAAACGCCATGTTTACAATCCAAATCAAAAGCAAACCAATACCAATGAATGTATGAATGGCATGATGTTGTAAACATTTATTTTCTTCACAAACTAAGATGAATAACATTTATAACATAGTTGCTTTGTATCACTTTTAATTTTATTTAGATACCATTTGTTCATGTGCGAAGTATATGGTTATCTAGTATTATACTGGTTGACGATTAACCACGTTAGAATGTCTTTTTCACTTCACATTAGTATAAAATGTTCAAATACTTCTATTTTTACAATTTAAATAGAAAAAGAAGGGAAACGGGGAATGTGTCAAAGAGACAACGACCGGAATTAAACTTATGCATTCACTTGACACTGCAGTTACAAAGCTACCCTAGGAAAGAAGGCTTACTTTAATCAACTAATATTTTCAAAACAAAAGACATTGGATAAAGTTGATCATTGAGAAATATTGGAAATAAAATTGTCATAAAATAAAACTGAATTGCGATGAAGAACAACAGTTACATATCGTTGATCCATTTCTTTTTATCGTGTATTTACAGATACTTTGCTTTATGTACATTTAATTAATATCCCTTCATTGTTTAATAGATATCACTGGTAATTCTATATCTCATCGAAAATGCATTAAGTCGGGTGTACTGCAAACTTTTTGCCTTTTATATTTTATGTCAACGATTTTATTAAATATAAAATAGTGTGACCCATAATAGCAAATTGTCTTAAAGCGTGAATGTCATTAGTTTGTAGATAAAAAAAAAATTTTTTTCTTACTTTACAGAATTTTTGCCACTATTTTAATTATCATATACCGGACGACCACGCATGCAGATGTACAACAAATGCGTGTGTAACCAAGACTGTAAGAAGTGAGTATGGAAACATATAACGTAGATAATTGTAAAGGCAGGGGCAATTGCCGCTTGTAATTCAGCCTCTCCTACTTTATATAACCATTGTTACATATTGTTATATATATCCCATGTGTGGGTAGAGAGGCAATGAGAATGGTTTCAAAATTACCGAACAAAATTGTCAAAAGGGACAAAAGGCCCAAACATGTCCAAAGCCATCGGAAAATATTATCAACAATAACGATTCACTACCAATTTATTTAGTTTAAATGTTTTTTTTTAGCAGACACAAGTACATCACCCTTACATGTATAGAGTCTTTTTATTGTTTTTCTCGTGCGGTTCCCTGGTGGATTGTGGCATGTGATTGTGGTTTACGGCCATTGTAGGTGTTTCCTGTTATCTTTCTTATATTAATTTTCTCTTTTTTTTTCGTTTTGGCAACACTATTTATAAACAGGTCATAGGTATTCCCAAAGGTACAAATTGTGCACCTCTCATTGCAGATCTTTTTCTGTTCTGTTATGAACGAGATTTCATGACAAAAACTTCAAAACGAAACCATACAAAACAGTGCTAGCCTTATTTCAATTTTCAATGTCAATAAAGCTAACCATGACCCTTAATACTGCCATTTCTGGATTTGACTATTATTATTGAATCTGGTAATATAAAAACTAAAATAAATGATAAAAGGAATGGCTTTGATTTTACTGTTACTAATTACACTTTTCTTGACGGGGACATTTCTCTGGCTCCATCCTACGGGTGTATATTTCTCAACTAGTACGATTCGCACGAGTTTGTTCTACTCTTGACGATTTTAGTGAACGTAACCTCGCTATCACAACAAAACTCTTAAAACAGGGTTACAGATTTCATAAAGTTGTTGAATACATTTAAGACGTTTTATAGTAGATATGAACATTTGATATCTAAATATGGCGTTTCTTGCAAACAGCTCATTACTAAGGGTATTTCTAATCCTCGTTTCTATGGAAATGTTGTTTAAGAATACAACAAAACTAAAGATGCAGAATGGCTTGGACTTATTTACATTTTTTACGTAATAAGGGATATCGACAAGATATTTTGCTTGCATCCGTTTAATTGGCTTTGAGATCTAGTGACATTAAAATTTTACATACATTCTGGCCTGTCATTGATACATCCGATATATATTGAAAAATATAATGATTCTTGACCAAACCCTTCGGAAAGTTTTGAGTTGGATTTTTCTTACGTAGTGCGACAGTGTTTTACCAGCATACTAGGCCCCTTGGGCTAGCCGGCAGTGTAGCAGCGAGCACACCTTGACCCATCTCTCTAAATTACGTATTGTCATTTTCTCTACTTTCAAGACTGCGGTCATGGAGCTAGTAGTGTACCTTTATTGTTTTTTTTGTATGTTTATTCAACTATAGGGAAACGGGACAGGTAAAGGGAAGGTTTTGGTAACTATAATTCGGTTGGTCTATTTTGCTAGCTTTTGCTGGTGCTGGTAGCTATTCCGGCTGTCCCGAGTTCCTATCGTTGTATATGTTTGTCTTTTGTCTTTTTCGTGTTTTCCTGTGTATGTCCTTAGCAGATTGTAGGTGTGTCCTGTTATCCATTGTTTAACATTTTCTGTTATAACGTAATAAACATAAAAAGGGTAGGGCTAACCCTTTTGAATATCCAATTCACCATAAACAGCATTTTATATAAGAGGAAAAAAATGCCAATTAAATCTCAGACGTAAGTAAAAAAGCAAACTTAGTTTTAACAAGTGAAGAAAGCAATGTTTAACAACATACAAAATATTTTTTTTCCGGCGGAAAGTAATTCTTCAGCCAAATAAACTATGAAAGAATATGGAGTAAACGAGGTGAGACAAGGTCTCTACATAAACATGGTAGAAACAAGCAATGGAACAGCGCTTTAATTGGTGTTCTTGAAGTCACCATAAGGCTTCCAGCAATGAGTTTTGCTCATACCTCATATAACGTTCAACACAGCCCCTAGCACTATTTAGCCGTAATTTTTATGGATTAAAAGGTTTCCAAGCTACATTAAGATTAACGTTTGAACAGCAATTAATATGTTTACACCTTTTAGAAAAAAAACAAAACTACTAATGAGGGAGTTTTTAAAAATTGTATATAGAATTTTTTACACATTTTATGAGAACTTTTCTTGTCTAATAATTTGCTGCTCGGCATGACGTGAAGTTTTACTGGTAAGTTAATTATATGAAAAAGGGAAGTGGGGTAAATGTCAAGGAAACAACATCCCATATCCAGGCTAAAACGACCCAAAACAAAGCTTCTATGGGTCACCGTACGGTCTTACGGTCTTCAACACAATGAGGAACCTCACACAATATAACAAGCCCTAAATGGACCCAAAAAGGTAAAAAAGGGAATAAATCAATGGAAACATCCAATAACCAAAATATCAAGAAACTAAAATTTTAGAAGACAAGGACAAGCCAATGACCAAAATATTCCTGACTTGGGACAGGCGCTAAATTGCGATTGGGTTAAACTCGTTTTCTTGGATTCAAACCGTTATGATATTTTCGGTGTAATATCGGCCTAATTCTAATATCTCAAAATGACTCTTTACCGAATATTTTTTTTACGGGTCAACTTTTTCATTATAGAGACAGTAAAATGTCATTATTCATAATTAATCCTGGTTCCGTCAATTTCTTATGAAACTGAGATTTAAAATATGCCGTTAAATTATTCTATCATGTATTTGTGGAGACCTTGTCTCATGTGAATTTACTCCGTATCCTTTCATTGCTTTTATGATACAACTTAAAAAGAATCCATTCTCAAAGTAACATATTTGAGTACAAATACAGACGTACATGCAGCAAGCCAGAAAGAGAGTATTTCAAAATTTAAGAGGTATATGTTAGGAAGATTTTATACAGGAGCAGGAAAGTTAATACAGGGCCTGGTTGGCACTAATAAAAGGATACTGCAGTAACTGTGATTTACTTATGAATTTGCAGATTTCGACAACCTATGATTCTTCAGTGCAGATCATTTCAAAACATTTGGAAATTCATTAACCAAAATATATGTAAAAGCTCATAGAGAACAAAGTACCTATAGGGTCTAAAAAGGAAAATCATCTAAGGATAGAGGTATGCATTAGGAAGATATTGCATGTTTTAAAATAAAATCGGTTTTCGGGACAGCACCGAAGTACTGACTACTGGGTAGATTGATCGGGGACTAACAGTCCATCAAAGGTGGCATAAGTACTGGGTTAACGTAACGGTGTTATTTACCTTTTATCTTCTTTTGTAGCTTTCATAGGAGCTTTACATTGCATGAATACTACTTGTGTAAGTATAATTTTCATAACAAACAAAGGATAACAGTAAACACCTACAAAAGCCGAAAACTACAATCACATGCCACAATTCACAAGCAAACTGCACAAAAAAAACATTAATCAGACAAGAGACAAGCATAAATAACGATAGGAACTCGGGATAGCTGGACTTGGTACCGGCACTAGCAAACGCCAGCGGTAGGGTTAAACCGGTTTATGGGTACCGAAAACTCTCCTTTCTTTATCCGGTTTCCCCTGTAGTATAATAAAAATACGATGCATGTGACTTTAAATTTCAGCCATTGTAGATGTTTCCTGTTATCCCCTTTGTTACATACGAATAAAACCAAATACAGGTAGACTACTAACTCTATGACCACTATCTTCTATTTTGATATTGAGCTGTTTTAAGCTTGTACACCCCAATCAGCGATGTAAGCATGACATTAATTAAATAAGTGCGTATATACTATATAAAAATGTTGAAAAGCACAGATAAAATAATTCCGATAAATTCTAACATTTACAAGAGTTTCAAAATCTCTAATCATGCATATTGCTAGCCAATGTACTATCACAATCATATATATTTGCAGAGCAAGCACTGGCACAAGCATATTTGAGTTATTGTTACAATTAAGCATACTGCAGCTGGTTAAATGTATGAAATTGTTTATGTGTATATTTTGTACATTTTTCCATATAATACACCGTAAATGTGCTATTTCACCAACAGCCAGACAACAAACCAGTGTGCCAGCTAACAAATAACAACAGACATATCAGTGGTGAATGTTATAATTCCTATTCGGTAAGTGAATGCTTAAATTGAACATATTAGGTTTATCATTGTCATCAATACATGTCGAGACGCGATCTATTTAGTAGTCAATTTTGAATCGTTTTCGGTGTTTGAAAGCATCAATTAATTCCAGAAATCCCAATATATACTACTCAACAAACGAAACGTCCACACACACTTTTTTGTGGAATATAAATTGGAAAAAGGTTGATTTTGATCTCTTTAATTTATTGTCTTCTTTAGCAATACTTCATTCTAATTTTACTTTTGAAAAGAATAAATCCGGTCAAAATTAAAAGAACTTCCGGTTGAAGGATTGAGAGATAAATAAGCATGTGTAGAAAGTCGAAAGGATATTTTTGTCGAACAAGAACAACACTGACATATTGAATGACTACAAAAAAATTGCCATTTTTAAATAATCGATACTTCAACGAATTTTCGAAAACGAGGCTCTCGATTACTTAAAAAGCGCTGGCAGTTTTGACCACTGGGAGTATTTGTGTGAGTAGATTCTGTGAAAGGAGACTTTAATTTGTTTAGAAATGATCACCGAGTTATCCGAAATACAACGAATTCACAAATTTTCGTAAAACGCTTGAAGTCATGACGTCAATCTGAAAAAACGTCAAAACTCCAGAATTCGACCTTGAACTTACTTTTTTTATGGATTCTTTTTGTGTTTTTGGATAGATTACCAATAATGTATAGATCTTATCAACAAATAATAAAAATTCAATTCCGACCGCTATTAACCTAATGTTGAACTGTTGAACTCGGAAAAAAATGTTTTGACGACTTTTTCGACAAATGTGTCTCATTAGCACAGACTAAAGATTGTAATAACAAATATGCAAGAAACGAATATAAATTTGTCTTCTGCGAAGTATAGAACAAAAATATTAGTTCTATCACCCCTATTAGAAATAAAATTAAGGATCATAGTAGGTGGACGTTTATTTTGTTGATTAGTATATTTGAAGATCTCCCGTTCGAAAATCTCTGGACAACCTCCATAAAAAATAACGTCATTGTCCCTGCAGACACAGCTTCTATCAACATACTCTTCGTGTGTAAGAAAATATATTTCGAATGTGTGGTTGAGGAGATGGGAATTCATTAGGAAACTCAACTTATACTCCCATCATATTATCAATGGATGAGTCTATTAAAGATCAAGCCTCTGTTTCAGCATCCTTTGGTATTAAAGCGGATAATGAAAACAATCAGCTTCCTTACCTCTACTGGGTCCCTAAACAACATAAGAACCCATACAAACAGAGATTCATTACATCATTACACGGTCTTCCAGCTGCACCACGTAGCCACTTTGTTAGCTCTTTACTACTTTAATGACCGCAGTCAGAAATGGCCTGAAAAGTTACTGTAAAAAAGCGAAAATCTACATCCGTAGAAACATAATTTCTGGTTATTTGATTTGGTCAACTTTATCATTTATTAATTCCTAAAATAGAAACAGAGCTTTGCGGAACACCTGTATGAAACTTTCATTGAAGAACAACCTTCAGTGGCGATTTTTTGTAGTATGTACGAATTGAAGTGTCAATGATGTATGCATGGTACATTTCATTTCAGTCCTTGTGTCAAAACCCATATACCTTACAAAACCACCACAGTTGTCGATGTGATTCTTCTCAATGTATCTCGAATGTACTAAAAGGTAAGAAATGCAAGGTTAAGAATTATATTACCTCAACATGAACGCATTTCGGTCTTGAGATATGTGAAGAATGGTGATTTCAAATGCAGATTATGGAAACAAATCAACAAATGGGATTTTTATGAAAGAAGTCCTGAATGATTACACTTTCATATAACAAATGATTGGTTTCAGATTTTGAGTAAACTAAAAGTCTTAAATAAAGCGTGAAATATTGAAGTACGAAAAAAGTTGTCAACACGACCAAATAAAATTATAAAGGGACATATGTAGCAGAACTTCTTCGTTCTTATAAACTATGATTTTTTTTCAATTTGTAATTCCGTTACCATATAACTAAATATCAAGGTTACTGTGAATTTACTTTCTGCATATGCGCATTTCGACAACTTATGTCTCTTCAGTGCAGATAAAATCTAAATGTTTGGAAGATTGTTCAATAAGCTTTTTTAGCATATTTATTTATTCCATATTACAGGATTGTAATTGTCACCTCAATATGGAATATTTCATATATCTAAACTGTACACTGCATTTTATATTTGTTTATAGTTTAAGAGATCAGTTGTAAAGATGAACGGTCTAATTAGGGTTGCATTAAATATGATTTTAAGACATGTAAAAGATACAATACATCGAAAAACGAACACCGAAGTAAAATGAAGGAAAATCAAAAGTTCAAAAACACAGCAGTTTATATCCAAGCCGAATTGCAACAGCATGACAAAGACAAAACGAATAAACAAAAATGACCAAGAACGCCACAAAACTTAAGCACTTACAGTGTGATTCCTAAAAATAAACTTGAGGTATCACCAGGTTCTCGGAAGGGTGAGCATATGAAAAAGAAAGGAAATGGGGTAAATGTCAAGGAGACATCATCCCATATCCAGGTTAAAACGACCCAAAACAAAGCATCTAGAGGTCACCAAACGGTCTTCAACACAGTGAGGAACCTCACACCATATAGCAAGCCCTAAATGGCCCCAAAAAGGTAAAAAAAGTGAATAAATCAATAGAAACAAACCGCATCCAATATCCCAAATATCAAGAAACTAAAGTTTTATAAGAAGACAAGGACAAGCCAATGACCAACATATTCCTGACTTGGGACGGGCGCAAAAATTGCGGTGAGGTTAAACTCGTTTGCTTGGATCCAAACCCTTCCCTATGTGTGGTGAATGGCTAAAAATAAATACACAAAAAGACTCACAGTAAAAATCAAACTAGAAAAAAGTCCAACTTATCAAGACGAGTACCCTTACAATGAAGTACATAAAACATGAAGAAAATACACACAGGTACTGTCCAGACAAATGCTCGCAGTTACTGACAGCTTTTCCACGCGCGGCATCCATCACACTGCCGGTTTTGTCACATTCAGAGTTTGTCAGTCCGGTAATGAACTCTGGATCCACCTAAATATCTACTCTAATCAATGAAATAGAAACATTGTAGCAGTCTGTGGAATCGTGGTGACAACAGTTAGACTTCTTTAGTGACAATTGCAACAGTGAATGGACATAACTATGAGTTATAAGTTTTTGAGATAGTAATTTCTCTCTGATGAAAAAATCTCTGTACAAACTACAAACACCACAATAGCGAATGATTTGTGAAATGTAGATGCACGGCATATAAAGGAGTTGTGGGAATTTACTTGTACAAAAACGGGAAGTTCACTATTGGAAAATTGAAATGATCATGCTCATCGTAAAGTTTTGTTTTCAGAGTTGTAAATCGTGTAAATCGTGTATAAGTTGTCTCTTTAATTTCGAGTTCATTAGTGTATATAGGATGAAGGTCATCCTCAAATTGAGGATTATTTAAGGAAAAAAATCCATCCATATACAAGTAGCAGAATCTCAATTTAAAAACTTGGCTAGCTCAATGTCTTTTATCTGAACTACCTCTTGTTTGAATCTGGCTTCATATGAATAAAGAAACAAATCTGCCAAAAGTGATGCACAATTGGTTCCCATAGATATCCCTATTGCATGCTGGAAAACTTGTCCTCTAAATTCTACAAATATGTTATCAATTAAAAATTTCACCATTGCGATGATATTCTCCTATTTTCATTTTTTGTGTGAATCAGTATGATGTTGAACAAAATAAGTCCCATCTTTACCTAGTACCAACTAGAGCTGTCGGCAAAGCCAGACTTATACCCCCGTAACTGCATTTGAGTACCAAGGCATGTCATATTGAAAGTTGACCTTCAGCCACATGGTAACTGGAAAGTAAATCTAACAGAAATAAAGCCTGTCAAGACAAAAATTACAGGTATTACTATCACAAAGGTCAAAGTCAAGGTCACAGTGACCTAAATGTTGTACGTGACACATCGTCTTCCCATGATGCATCAACACACCAAGTTTGATAAGCCTAGGTGCTACAGTACAAAAGATATGCTCAAGACACGGTTTTACTATCATAGAGGTCAAAGGTCAAAGTCAAGGTCACAGTGACCTAAATTTGGAACGCGACACATCGTCTTCCAATGATGCATCCACACACCAAGTTTTATAATCCTAGGTGCTACGGTACAAAAGTTCTGCTCCGGACACGATTTTAATATCATAAAGGTCAAAGGTCAAAGTCAAGGTCACAGTGACCTAAATTTGGTACACGATACATCGTCTTTCCATGATGCATTCACACACCAAGTTTGATAATCCTAGGTACTACGGTACAAAAGTTCTGCTCCGGACACGAAATTCACATGGTTTTACTATCATAAAGGTCAAAGGTCAAAGTCAAGGTCACAGTGACTTAAATTTGGTACGCGACACATCGTCTTTCCAGGATGCATCCACACACAAAGTTTGATAATCCTAGGTGCTACGGTACAAAAGTTCTGCTCCGGACACGAAAAGGGGACGGACGGACAGACGGACAGACATGGTGATTCCTATATACCCCCCCAAACTTCGTTTGCGGGGGTATAATAATGAGTATCTTTTTTTCACCGCTTTTAGCACAGAAAGATTGATGTTTTGAATCACGGAGTACCGACTTAGATTTATCATAAGGGCGAGTAGCACAGAGTGTTGAAATTCAAATGTTTTGTCACTGTTGCAGTGCACGGTTTAGTTCAATAACAAACAATGAAAATTAATGATTAAGAAAAGAAAACGTTTTCAATGAAGTATTTTATTTATTACGCAACTGTAGATATGTCTGTCAAATAAAAGATGAAAGCATATGGAGTAAATGCACATAAGATAAAGTGTCCAACATATATTTGTTTGGAACAAGCAATATAACAATGCTTTTGTTGTTGAACGTAATCTTGAAGTCATCATAAAGCTTTCAAACGCAGCATACATGTCTCCACTAGCTATAGTATTTGTGTGGGATTTTCAACAATCGTAACAATTGAACTGCGTTATTTTTTGCTAAAATCATGCAATTGCTTACTTATAATTTGACAAGAAATACATTTGTATGCCAATATTTTATACTTTCTCCAGTTTTAAGTCATGTTTTACCTTTTCAGCAAACAGCGTTCTGCAGTGTTTATATAATACATGCCTTGGAGGGGTAATTAATTTATTAAAAAAATATAACATATTATAAATCACAAAAGAACAATGAGTGTCAAGTGTTGAAGCTTCTCATCATAGTTAGTGAGAACCGAACCGACAGTCTTAACACGAATAATCCAAGGACAATGGTAACATCGGAAATACCGAAAAGGGAAGACACCACATGAGTGCGGAACAGAAATAAATGAAGGCACGCATACACAGATGAACAACATGGACTCAGTAATAAACAATGGGTAGGATAAGGTGAACCCATAGAGTAAGCATTTCCTGGTTCTAATAAAACGCCCGTCATGTTGAACATCACAATTCCGATAGTAAAGTCAAATCCAGTAAAGGACAAAAACAACTTTAAGGCTATAGGGAATTATCTGTTGTCATCTGGGAAACAGAATTCCCATAGCGGTCCATCTCCATCGAGATGACATATGGGTAAAATACTCTTGTTTAAGCCTATTTGTAAGCAACCGAGCTCTATCAAAGTAATCTTTGCGTCGACCGAGAATCGACAGATATATAAAACCTGATACAAAACAAGCACTAATGGGATCTAAAAGGACATCTAAAATCAGCTACGTGCAGAGCTTTGCACAAGGGGGAAAATTTCTTAGTTTTGAACAAAATTTGAAATTGTTAAATGTTGTAAGTTTCCAAATTTTATCGGTTTTCGGAGATTATTTACATTGGAAATTATCTATGGAAATTATATTATACTTATAAAACTGCGTTATTTAGTTGTTTATGTATTATTCTGATTTTATCATTGTCATTACGTTTCATATTTTATCGATGGTTCATTTCTCATTTCTTACTTACTTTACAATAACGATTTATTTTCTTGTAGTTGTAGTCGAACATGTAAATTAAAATAATAACTAAGTTAGCAATCACAGTTGTCAAGAGCTGAAGTCCATGAGAGAATAAGACAAATCGGGTAGAAACCAACGGAAATTTGAAAAGTTCTTTTCCCTTCATGAAGAAAATAATAAAGTTTCACCAAAATAAAAGACAATGAAAGCGTTAAAAAGTTTATAGTTATATCATGGAATGTATTTTCCTTTATATGATTCTATACTTTCAGTTACTACTTATAATGTATTTTTATGATATAGAATTAAAGAAACAAACATTTTAAAGCAAGGTAGTTGAATTGTGAATGAAAGGATATGGAGTAAATGCATATTAGACAAAGTCTCTACAAAATCATGACAAAAGCAAGCAATGGAAGAACACTTTTGTTGTTAGACGACATCTTGAAGTCACCATGACATTTGAATATCTTAATATGGCTATGCAGATAATTCAAATTAACAACTCAACGAACATCATGAAATCGTCAAACAGGCACATAAGCTATACATAAGCACTATATATCTTGCAACCGAGTGAAAATACTAAAATTCTTCTGAGAACATCATTGCATGTATTAAAGGCATCGGAGGCTTGGCAGAATAAAAGAGTTGAATATTCTAGATTCACATTCGCTGGACACGTTGACATATAGTATGTCAAAAAATTAAAACCGATAGTTTTTAATTCTTATTTTTATTTATTCAACAGAGTGTTTGCTACATCTATTCAACCGATATGAAAGATGGTTCATTAAAGGTTTACTCTATGTGTCTTCCAAAGGTTTGTACAATATATACATTTATGATATCATATAACGGAATGCGCATAATATAAACCGTGTTTGAAATTATCCAAATGAAGGACAGTAAATATATCTTGTATGTATATATTTGATAATTTACAGTTATTGCAAGTAAACTTATGAAAAAAATCCGGTTGGAAGTCGACATATATTTATATGGTAGTATCAAACATCTTTTAATCGCTAAACATATACTCATAAATTTCAATTTCTTCCTTATACAAACTAGCAAAGTTCCAATGTAACAAAATATCCCTATTTACGACACTTACAGATTGAAGAACATAAAATACACTGGAAATAACATAATACCGAAGTTGCTGTAAATTTGGATTCTGCATATGCGCATTTCGACAACTTATGGTTCTTCAGTGCAAATAAAATAAAATATTGGAAATCTTTATACCGAAATATGCGCAAAGACTGATAACAAATTACCAATAAGATCTAAATAGAAAAGCCAAAATCAGCTAATGACAGAGCTATACAAGAGGAATATACTCCTTAGTTTTGAACAAAATTTTGTAAAATTTAGATATTGGAAATTACAGAAAATCTGGGAGTTTAGATCGATTTCTCTTTTCTCTTTAATTGTTATTTTTTTAATCTTGCTGTTGTGTTGTGAATAAGCTTATGCCGAGTCAGCACCAGTGTTGCCAGCAAAAAAATGTTTTGCGTAAACGTTTCCAACATCTATACTGATTAATAAAAGAATTAGAAACAAGATACAAGATATTCTTTCTCCTAAGCACATGCTGCTTTACACTGTCAAAATTTCGTATATTAAAAAAAATCATTGATTAAACTGTTTATGCTGGCGCGTAATATTAAGTGAATAAAGCTGGTTCTAATTGATGGAAGAACATACGATTCTGAGGTAACGATCTTTTGCCTATAATTGAATAAGTAGAAGCAAATGGGTACATATTTTCACATATTTGAACAAAACGAGTTCAATATAATGTAAAGGTGATATTTTGATTGGATTTTCTGCATTTTAGTGAGCTAAAGTTTAGTTGTGCAGCTCTAGTATATCAACAGATTTGAGGTTGCGTTTAGTATTTTGCTTAAAATAAGTGGCGCACATGGGGACAAACAAAAAAATATAATACGCCTATGCTTTAGTCACTGGTTTCTTCAAATCAAATACTACATGTATTTAATGGCACCGTGTATTTGATCACTTAAAACATTCCTAGTGTAATTTTTCATGTAGAGTGGAATTATTTTGTAGGCTGCACAACGTCGATCAAAACATTATTACAAATTCAAAACAAATAAGACAAACGAATGCAAAAACAAGAACCCGAAGTCATAATTGTCACATATAAATTATATATCAAAGGATTCAAAGAATATAGTTTTAAAATATCTAAGTGAAGGTTTTGAATAATTAAATACCAAGTTTATCACTAATTTTGTCACGATTGCAAAACCGTATTAAACTAGTAGCAAAAGTAATGCAATGGACGTGACGGGAGTAAACCTGGGGTATAGGGAAATTACTTCGTTTTTACTTTTTTTAATACTAAAATAAATAAATAGCACCATTGTGATCATCTTCCCTAGCCAAGGGTTACGATTCGCTCCTCTCATCTTCGGATCGAAACCCTTGGCTAGCGAAGAAGCATTGTGATAGTCATTATCAAAATTAATATATTTTTTTCACTCATGAAATAAATATTCTTTTTTTTTTCATGCAAATAACTACCCTACACCCAGTGTTATTAATAGGCTGATTGACTATTCTTTTTATACAATCATATCTAAAAATAATTCTTTCAAGGGAGATAATTAAAAGCACCTGCAGATTTAGGAATGTGATTGATTTTTGCATACTTAATTCTTAATTTGAAAAGAAATTGTCAAATTTTATTACAAATTTCTTACATAAACCTATTTCATTTCTATTCTAGATTTTTGAAGTGTTGAATTCTAATAAAAGTGAGCAAGCTCACCTACCCCACGCCACCACATATCGGATAATCTTGCATTATCTAGAAATTATCTAAAATCGAAACCCAAGTAGTTTGCACATCTCACACAGATGCACAGTCATCCTATAAAATATTTAAAAAACTGTAGGAGGATATATGCAGGCCAAGAATGTAGCCTATAAGCATTATCTGGCCTAGAATGACTAAGTTCAACAATGCATATTTTTGTAAAACAAAACCAGCAAAAATCAAAACCCAAGTAGCATGCACATTTTCAATGTATGCACAATCAATCTGCAAAATGAAAACACCCTAGCCAAGAAACTGTAGGAGGAGTTATCCGGACAAAAGATGTACCCTATAAGCATTAACCTGCCAAAAAATGACTAAGTTCAACAAAGCATGTTTTTGTAAACAATTAGCAAAATCAAAATCAAAGTAGCTCGCACATATTTGATATATGCACAATCAATTTGCAAAATAAAAACTTCCGACCTTAAAAACTGTAGGAGGAGTTATCCGAACAAATGATGTACCCTATATGCAATATAATGCATGAAAATGACAAAGTTCAATAATGTGTAGTTTTCTAAAAAAAATATCAAAAAACAAAATCCAAGTAGCATGCACACCTTCGATATGTGCACAATTAACCTGCAAAATAAAAACGTTCTATCTTAAAAACTGCAGGAGGAGTTTTCCAGACAAAGGTGTACCCACATGATGACAGACAGAGGGACGGACTGAAGGACCAGTGAAAACTATATACCCTCCGCAACTTCGTTGTGTGGGGTATAATTTAGTAACCTTTTCAGTCTTAATTGCTCAAAACACCCATGTATTTCAGTTCAAACTATTGAAATTGATTTTTACACTTGTTTGTTCTCCAGACTTTTGCATATGAAATTTTGCAAATACAATACAAATCTAAAAAAAAAACCCTAATCGATCCTTAACGGGCTAAAAATATGAGGAACAGCCAGACAGACTACTAGACCACTAGATACAAAATAGATTGGCAAAATTATTTTAAAAATTCCTGATAGTATATATGAACATCTATTGTTTAAATACTTTTAATATCAAAAAGAAATAAACGGGTGGAAAAGAGAATTGTATACCTACATCCTTAATGGGAGATCATCTTTATAAATGTTATTTAGCAATAATTCTGACGACGATGTTGTGACGTCTGGTCCTTAAATGTCAAGATATATATTTTTTACATATGACAGTGTCAGTGTAACTTTTGTTATTTCTTCCCAACTGGATTTTGTTTTACCGATATCTGCATAATAGCAAAACAACAATAATAGCAAGTAAGTAATTTTCAATATCAGACAAGAAATAAATATAAGAATGATATAAATGTCAAAAACTCTCATTTTCATCGTCTTTATCTTTTGTTTCTAAAAAAATGATTAAACTAAACTAAAATTTACGTTAACGTCGATATTTTGTTATCTTAAACCTTTATTACTAAAATCGTAACTACAGTGCCGTCTAACAGTAAAGACAGAATGTTTAAAATTCATATACTTGTATTGCATTGATATAATAACTTACAGAAGGTGCATAAATATGAAAAACAATATCTAGCTGATTTCAATCTGAATGATATTAATTATATATTCTAGCCAGGGAGACACAAGCTCTGTGTTAATCATGACTCTATACTTCATGGCGGTTGTTACTGTAATTCTAACGATTGCATTAGCAGAGCTGGTAAGTAATCTGTTATTTAAAACTGACGAGTAATGAATGGAAGATGACTTTTTATGGATATTTTCTCCATAAAACGATTCTTGGTCATTATGTATTATTCAGAAATTTCCAGGAAAGAATTGGAAATTTCTGTAATTGCAACTTTTTGTGTGTGTTTTTCTTTTCTTTCTTTTTTTTTCTTTTTTTTTTTGAAAGTTGGAACACCATTGTTTCAGTTCTATAATAACACAAAACATTTGTTTATTCCAAAATTTCTCCAACTGGTTTCGAAGGAGTAGAAAAAAAATATTTCCGAATACAGTCGGTCATCACATGTCCATCATTTTAAGTTTGATTATCGTAATGAGTGATATACTGCAGCTGATGCAAACAAATTAATTTCTACAAATTTGTAACAGCCATTATGTAACAACAATTCTCATGGTGACACAGATGAAATATAATGGCATACAACACCAGATGTTTAATATTTACCGTATTCAGTCACGCCGTCAACATGTCAGGTTTTACAAAAAAAACGTGTTCATAAGCCGTATATATTGACCTGTTATCAAGCCAAAAAATGGCCCTCTAAAGACTTTTAGTAGCAATATAGTGTCTTTATCACAACAGACACTGTTGCATTGTGGGTAAATTTCTAGTAACAATACATAAGACATATGTGCCCTGTGTTATTTTATATGTTGTAATCGTCTACTACTGTTTTTGTGATGTTAGGGTTGATTAACACGCTCGGTGAAAAAAAATTATCACCTTCCACTTCATGTCGGTTGATATTTTTGCTTCATGTGTAAATCTAACATCATCATACAAGGGCAAAATGTATATAATAAAAGATAGAGTCAAAATATTAAAGCAACACTTGTTGATTGTGTCCCTTTACTTGGTTTGTTGTATATAGTCTAAGAGACGATAGCCTAATCAGTGTATCAATAAACTATTTTTGAATATTTTTTTGCTTTGACTACTTGTAGCTAACTTGGTATCAGAATATACTTAGTAATCCACCAGTGTTTCTTATGAGATAGCAACGTGAATTTGTTTAAGTTGTTTTCAAATGTAAAAACAGTTTCCTTAACTGCAACGAATTAGACGTATCTATACTAAAGTCGGTTTCACTTCCTTTAGATAATGAAAATTTCACGATTTCAGCTGTATTTTTACACCAATCTTTATCATATTTGGTATGTATATCAAGAATGATAATACATAACTGAAAAACGTTGAATTTGCTGTTTACGACATACACAAAAGTCAGCAGTCATGTGCATTTTCACAATTTTTTTCAAACAGGTGAAAATTTCTAAGTGTTGGATTGTTCTATTTTAAGGGCGACCAAGTAACTTGATGAATTAGATGACCCGAGTTGACCTACCTAATAATAGCAAGGTGTACTCGTTCGGGGTTAACAATTGTTATCCACGGACGTTTCGTTTGTAGATAAAGAATAGAAATTAGCAGTACATCAACAATTTATTTCAAATATTTCTTTTGGGTTTAATGCATGCATATTTCAATAACATGTTTAAGTATTTTGTTGAATTATATCATTTATTTACGGGCATGTTTTTTATTTAATCAAAAGGGGTCAAAGCACATGGTAAAATTCAAAGTGAGACTTGTTTATCATCTGATTTAAAGATATACCTGCCTATACCTAATTCAGAATGGTCCATTCTAGTCGAAAATTGTGCGCGGAAAATATCGTCCATTTAAAAGCATGGAGCATTTTTAAAAAGTGTTTTTTCTTTCAATATGTATTGGAAACCATCAAATTAAAAGTGGTTCCGCAAGTGTATAATATTTCTACACAACCATGCAAAATCCGGTTGCAAAATATGCAAAATTTAAGTCAGCAGAAGAGAATTTCCATTATCTAAAGGGAGTGAAACAGACTTTAATATTTGTATAATTTTGTAGCAATCCATTACCAGAGGCAGGCTTGTTCAATAGTTCAGGTAAAATGTAAAAAAGACAAAACAAAATGTAATATTTGAGGCAAACATTTACTAGATATCTTTAACATAAGTACAAAATCCTGTGAAATCTAGCGTACCCAATTGCAAATTCCTGGCTCACATATTCTTTATACACAAATGTATATATAACAAAAACGAAAACAGTAAACACCTACGATGAATTAAAATTTAAGTCACATCCTACAATTTCCTAGCTAGAGAACTCATACCAAAAAAAAAAGAAAAGACAAAAGAAAAATGTGAACAACGATAAGAATTTGAGCACCCCTTACTTGGTATCACTACTAGTAAACACTGGCAGGTAAAATGTAAAAAAAACAAATCAAAATGATATATTTGAGACAAACATCTACTAAATATCTTCAAGATAAGTACAAAATCCTGTGAAATCTAGCGTACCCAATTACCCTAGGTAAAATCGATGTCCGCATTTATCAATAGGATATATGTTTATAAGGTATGGAAAAAAAGCTATGTAAAAAGATCTTACCAATGCCAGTGAGGAAGCAGTTCGGCGGTTAATAATGAACATCTGGTAGACAAATAACCGTAAGGGTGACAGGGTAGACTTTATTATTCATTCTTTCGTATCAGCAACTTTTGGGCACAGAGGAAACGTTACCTTGACCCGATAAAAAGTATTCAGGATTAAAAATGTGTTATATGATTTATTTAAAAAACAATGGTATGAAAAGATGTTTAATATTTAGTGTGAATTGTACGGATAGTGACAAGTGCTATTTAATAAAATAATTTATCGGTATTTTGTGTTAGTTTTCTTAAACTCAACAGCACAAATTCCATTTGCTCCGAGAATCAAGATTATTTGATCACTGTCAAGATGTCATGGATTGGTTGCTATAATTTTGTTCTTGTCCGTGGTCTGAGCCACATACATTGTACAGTATCATGAAAGGATTTTTTCCAAAACCGCATAATATTGCAATAAGCGATATTTAAACAATGAAAAGATAAACACACACTTCCCATTCATAAGGTTTTGAACAGAGCGGCAAAAGTGAAAAAAAAACTGTTCGTCCTATTGAAATCTGCACGATAATTTAAGTGTTACAGTGCCTGATTCATACGAAACTTTTATCAACATTAACTTAAATTTTGCATAATCTGAGTTATGTTTAAAAAAGAAATAATATATGATCATATATATGTCACACAGCAATAAATGCAAAATAAAGCGTTTCTGGCATTATTATTTTAAAGGAGATTATTGTCGACAAAACGGTCGAAATATGATGTTTCATGTTGGTCAATCAATAATAAAGTAATTTTTTCCTCAAATACTCGATAGAATGCGCCATACATAAGTGTCTATCTAACTATTGAAAATACCTAATATGTTTGTTTATTCAAGGGAATGGAATTAAAACTCTATCATGGTAACATTTATTCTCAGTGCCATACTGTAAGTAGTCATCTTTAATCTATATACATTTAAATGTAAGTAAAATAAAAAACCAAAGTGATCTGCTGATACATTAATAAAATACATTATAAACAAGAGAAAAGTAAATTGAAAGATGATATAAATTGAAAAAAATAATAAAAGTGTAGCATGCTGGATCTAAAATAAAATCTTCAATTTATTCATGTTTGTATTTGGTGTGATCAATTTTTGTTTATATATACTCAACAAAAAATTCAGGATTTAGGAATTTTCTATTTCCGTTTAAAATGTATTAAGTATTTCAACTATAATAATAATAGAGCCAATCAGTTGTGGATCTTCGCGTTTCTAATGTTTCGAGTAAAACACTTGAAAAAAATTATGGGGTCAACCTGCTCTGGTAAGGCGTCCTCGGAAAACACAAATTTCTGAAATTTGCATTTATCCCCGTACATTTATCCGCTTTAAAAACCAATCAAATTTCTGTCAAAAACCGATGTAATGTGGCATTTTCTTTCACAAATTCTATGTCTTGATAATTTAAACGACGCCGTTAAGTCAAAATGTTTCATCTGTGCACCATATCTCTCCAAATTTTGAAAATGACCAATACAAAAGTGGATATTCTCGTATGGGACAAATTTTGTACCCTTATGTGAATACTCATTTCTTTGCAACTTTTCAACATTTCTTAGTGAATCGAAGTTTGTAATAAGTCAAAAGATTCAACGACTCGATAACAATGTCAAAACCGTGATTTTGCAAAAAACGTGATATTTGGATTCTCAAAAAATGAAATATTTTGGAAAGTTGAAGATTGCAGAAAATGTTCATAACGGTTAGTGTTTACACTGTAGAATATTTCATTTTGATCGGAACAGTGGTTATGCCCATGCTTCAAGAGGAAAATAAAAATACATGAGTTTAAATGAATATGATCATTAACTTTTTTGCCGAGTATATTAAAGGCTTATATCCTTACAATAGACTTCAAAACTAAAAAAGCTTTGAAACCTTGCATTATTGTTATATCTGTTCTATTATGTGTAATGTTTCTAAAAAAGCATTAAAGAGTTCAACTTTATTTACATTTTTTTAAAAATTATAATAACTGCAAATCAATTACAAACAGAATTATTAGTTTGAAAACGATCATTTTATTCATAGCTTTAGGGATCAAATAATAAAAAAGAACAAAAAAACCCTACATTGACTGTTAATTTCAACCAAATGCAACAATTCATCGGAGACCTTTACAGGAAAACACAAATGAAAGACAAAAGACAAAAAAATAACGATAGGAACTCTGGACATCCGAGCTCGATATCGGCATTAATAACAGCCAGTGGCTTGATATATATTTACAAAGCTATGTATGATACATTATTTTAGGTAATTTTAGAATGTATTCACAAAGCATAAGTGAGGAGTACCCTAAAACCATTTTTTCTTTTGCAAAGACAAAGAACCGGGAAAATTAATAAGAAATGTTAATGTTTATAATACAGGGAACACATAAGTTGCTGTTCTGAAATGTTTGCAATTACCGTTTAGCTTTATGTTCACAGTCTGAGTAGTGATACATGGTATTTTTTACAGTGTACAACGATTTGTGTAAAGTGAATATTCATAGTCTGGGTAGTCAACCATGGAAGTCAACCATGGTAGTCAAACAGGTTGCACATTTGTCATTCTGTAACATGAATATTAAAAGGTCTATGTAGTCATTCATGTTTTTGATCATTGCAGGGAATGCATATTCGAAAGCCTGTTCACATTCTAGTTACAAGTAATAATTCATTTAGATGGTCATGCATGTTTTTGGTTTCTACAGAAACCACATTTGGTTGATTTTTAACATTGGTTATAGTCTAAGTTATGAGTACTTCTTTTTTGACTACTTTTGGATAATGCTTTCCATATTATTTGATTTTATTACTGCTGAGAAGGTAACTCCTTGAAAAACGTTTACATCATAACTAGATTTACTGTCTATTATGAAAGTTAGGTATATGGCATTAAAAGCCATGATATTTTTTTGTCAAGCTACAAATAATTTACCAGGCTTCAACGTACCTGTTAAAAGCTTTAAAGGCATGGTATTGTTTATTTTAGGGTACAAACAATCTGCCGGTCTGTAACGTACATGTTCACAGTCTAAGTAGTCAGCCATGTTATTGTTCCACACAGTCATGCATTGATGGTATGTATCATAAAACATGAGTTATCGTATTCAAGTAACTATTTTTATATATACTGGGAGAGAAACTATATAATGAATATAGATGTTATGTTGAATAAGAGTCGGATAGTTTCAGCATTTCAACACGATTAAGTGCAAAACAAAACCATTTCATTTGAGTTCATCCAAAAGAAATAAATAAGGAAAAAATAAAAGGTCAAACTAATACGGGAATTTTGAGTCGTGTTCACTCCGACAACATTTTTGTGTATTATACGAAAAAAATCTATACATCAATACCTCGGGATGGAATCACTAATTAATTAACACTGTTGAGCAAAGGGTGATTTATATTAAATCGATTTGTATATATTCAATAGGACTGGATTCCGATTATACTTCTCACTGGTATTTGAGGAGATCGTTTCCGCCTTCAATTACACGAGAGTTCCTATCTCGAAAGTCCCGTATTAAAAAGCATCATAAGAAGTAATATTTCGATCCAAAAATATCGATTATAAACAGGTATGATTGTACTTTCCCCAAAAATGTATTGATTTTTTTTTCTTATTTGAATATGAGCTATTTAGAAACAACAAAATAATGCACTTTTAATTCGGCTTATTTTTATAACTCAAAACCGTTAACATTCATATTATGACAATTACTCAATAATAATAGATAAAAAATTGTCTTGGACAAAACAGGTTCGCGTTTGCACGTTATACTGTCTATTAGTTAGTGTGAAGATTAGAATACAGTGTTATAATTATTTATGAAATTTTGTATTTAAATAAATGTCTAAACATCTTTATTTTGAGTATTGTTCGCAATGTGTCTGAAGAGTTATGGTGTCAAAATGGCAAGGAAGTTATAATAAATCTTGGCAGATTATTTGTTGTTGCAGTCCGTTTAATATATCTTCAGCCACCATAAAACAATTGTGGTAGAATATACAAATCACAAAGAACAATATTCCAGCGACAAGGAAGAAGGAAGAACACAAGAAGACGAAAGACCGTCGATAACATGTTCGATCTGAAAGAGTTTTTAAATAATATTTAAATTGATATGATATGTTGCTTATTTAATAGCTAGGAAGCTGTTTATCTGGTTTTTAAAGATATGAATATCTAAACTATATTGGTGTTAGAAATTTTTAATTAGTGCGAGACTTTTTCCTGTTATGGGAATGGTACGTCAATTTATTATTCTGTCTGTTATACTTTAAGAATTTTTATAAATGAATTTGTGTGTGAACATGGAAAAACAGAGGTCTTCCTATATTAAATTGTCCTGCTCTTGCAGATGATATATCAAGCATGACAGTTTCCTTTAAATTTCTCCAAAAATGCGTGTTCATGATATAGTTCCGAGAGTTGCGCTGCTATATAAAAACGTAAGTAAATCTCTGTTTTTTCACAAATGTGTAAATTATAGCAATATTTTTTTCTGGTTTCAAGTTATTACTACTGTCAAACAGACAACGCATTTAACAATGCCAACAATTAAACCTACAACAACGCTTAAACCTACTTCTACAGCTACAACAACGCTTAAACCTACTACTACAGCTACAACAGCTGTTCCTAGAACAAAAACAACTGTTGGTACAACAACTTCACTTACCACTACTGCAAAGACTTCCTCAGGTAAAATCATTGTTTTCTGTATTAATTTGTTTTTTTTGTCATCTTTGCGAGCTTGAAAATTCGCAAAATATCCTAAATCTATACATAAGTGTATCAACACAGATAGAAAACCGCCAAATATAAATCGTAAAGGGGAAACAAAACGCAAATAAAGTATCCGTGAAAATAAGTTGGCTAACCTTACGATCTGACACTGCCACGAATGCATTTACGTAATTTTACAGTCTTCATAAGGTCTAGTAATGTTTGTATATCAATACAAATTCATATTTTTTTTTAAATCCACTGAAACATTTTGTAAACGATTTATTTGCTTCGCTCTATATTTAATTATTATTTTGACCGTTTTGCTGTTGCAATAAAAGTGCAACTTTTTATACAGTATTTGCAAAAGTCATCTCGATAACTTACACGTTTGAAGTGCTGAATGCAATTATTCATTCTTACAATAACGGGTGTCAATCATCTGTCAGATCATGGTTTCTTTCCAGATAACTTTATGAATACACGTAAGCACTTTTTTGCGTTCATGTCCAGGTATATGTTGCTTCTGTTGTCTTACTTGTCCTGACTGTTGTCTCCATTTTGGTTTTCCCTAATTTTCATTCACCCAACACGTATAGGTTTATGGGGGAATATAGAAAGCAACATGTTTGTCTGTCTTTCTGTTTGTTCGTCTGTCAACACTCTTTATAACCACTCGAAAAATTCTAATGAAACTTTACATAAAAGAAGGACATTGTATGCGAATTTGAAGGAATGCAATTATTTTTCGAAATCATGAAGAGCAGATGATTTACTACTTGACTTTCATCAATTCCCCGTGAAAAGATTACATCGTAAGCGCAACTCATCTCACTCCACTTGAATGATTTTGGAAACAATTTTACACAAAGGATCGACACTATGTATAGATGTTAAAGAAGGAACAAAACTATTGCCTGATACCAAGAAGTGGTAATGATTCGACTTTTCATTTAATTCCATGAAATGGCAATGCGTGGCAACCTTTAGTGGCTCGTTTTTGTTTCTTTTGCTCCCATTTATGTTGCTGCGGATATGGAAGCAAGATGAAATATGTTTTTAATCAGATCGAGTTGCCACTGACGTTTTTTGACATTCGATCAGTCGTTTCATCTTTAATATTGGACGTGATTTCTATTTAAAACCTTACAATATCTAAATTTTTGTAAATTTTATTGAAAACTAAGGAGTATCTCCCTCATGCAAAGCTCTGTCCTTAGCTGATTTTGGCTTTACATTTAGATCATAT
>MJUU01002338.1:63884-74790 GCA_002080025.1 Modiolus philippinarum
CATTTAGACAATATAGGTTATTAATTTTGTTCTTTATTAGTTTTTAAACATCTTTGAGTTTATGGTCTTCCAAACGTTTAGATTGTATATCCACTGAATAGAAATAAGTTGTCGAAATGCGCATATGCAGAAAATAAATTCACATTGACTTCGGTGTTCAGTTATTTGTTACCTCTGAGTCGATGCCACTGCTGGTGGACTGTTAGTCCCCGAGGGTATTCACCAGCACAGTAGTCAGTTCTTTGGTGTTGACCCGAGGGCCGATTATTTTTGGAACCTTACAATATCTAATTTTTTGTAAATTTGTGGAAAACTAAGGAATATCTCCGTCATGCAAAGCTCTGTCCTTAGCTGATTTTCGGCTTTACATTAAGATCATATTGGTTATTTGTTTTCTATCAGTTTTTAAAAATCTTTGAGTTTGTGGTCTTCCAAATGTTTGGATTTTATCTGCACTAAGAGACATAAGTTGTCGAAATGCGCATATGCAGAAAATAAATTCACATTGACTTCGGTGTTTAGTTATATAGCTGAACGATATTTTTATCAAAAGGACCTTCCTGCATTGACGGGTAGTGTGAAACTATGTCCGGGGAATTTTCATTACAATGCCTACCAAAATAGCTCAATTTCTTACAGAATGGACATGATATTAACCTGTAACCATGGGTAAATTTTCAAATCGTGACAGGAATTATATTTACGTACATTTAGCGGACAAGACTTCTGTACCCACTCTGTGGTCTGAATAAAAAAATGCCAGATTACTATGGCTTATCACTAAAGAAGCAAATAAATACCAAAAAAAAAAAACAACAATAGTAAAAAATAGTTCTGCAAATGGTCATTTAGACAACTTATGTCTCTTAGTTCACATACAAAGCAAACATTGGAATAGAGAACAAAAAATTCTAAGGACCTCCGCATTTCTCAAATTAGCTTACGACAGAGCTTTGCAAAAGGAAGATATATCTAAGCTTTATTTTAAATATTACTTAGATGTATTGTCACGTTAAGACTTGGGCTCGTAGAATGCTGAAACAAATTTAGGCTGACAAAGGTGAAGTTCAGGAACCGTATATTTATGATTAAAATGTAATAAGATATACTAAAGATATGTAACTATGTATCATCTAAATATAGACCTGCCATACAATGTTATTGTAAGTGTAAAAAAAAACAGTAATAACAAATTTATTATCCGGGGCACCTGATTTCACTCTTGTTTATTGAGAGTTCACACTGTTAGTGCTTTAATTTTTTGTGTTGTATATGTAAGGTTCGTGTGTTTTGGGGGCATGTGGTGTCTTTGGTTTTCCGTCTTTTGGTGTTCTTGCTTTTGCCTTGTCTCTGGACTTTGATTTGTGTAATCTTGTGCTTTGTTCCTTTGGTATTCTACTGCCATTGTTTAGCAAAAAAACTTTCAGGAGTCGAAATATGGGTTAATACGTCAATTGCAGCAACATGCCTCATGTAGCAACACAACTCCGTACAGAAACAAGATGTACCTTTGGGTATGTACCAGAAATAAAAATCCCTTTAAATGAAAAAAGAATAACAGCTAAAAAGAAGAAAAAGAACTAAAAAATAATTAGATTTGTTTTGTGTTTTTCAGTCTGTTGTTTTCCATCGCAAACTTCTTCTGCTCATACATTTTCATGTGGAAATAATGACTGTGTAAGTTGAATGATTCAGGTGAACCTTTTGTTCTAAAACTGTTTTACTACTTAATATCGTCATGATGAGTGCATATCTTTTCTTTTTGGAAGTGGTTTATACTCAGTCTCTGTCAGACTTAAATACAGCTAATATTAAGTTGCTATTATCTAAAGCTAAAGCATACATGTGAACGCCTGTTTTTTCCAATATGAAAATTAGCATAGACATATTCAAATATAAAAGTAAAATTAAAAACATAAAGAAGAGATTTGCATCGTAAAAATGCGGCTAGAAAATTTCGAAATAAATTGCTTATATCTCAGAATTGATGGAAATATTAACTATATATATATATTTATAATGTTCTTTGCTCCATAAAAAAATATTTGTCTGAATATTATGGAGACCTACAGAAATAAAAATGGAAATAAAGTAAAAGTTTTAAAAGGCAACAAGTATTGTTTATATAACTTCTGATACATTCAATTCTCCTGTTTATTTGTCAGTAAAATAGATGATATTTCAACAATCTTATATAAGGAAAATAATTCACCGCTGAGTAAAAAGGATTAAAAGGGCGAGTTTGGACCTAAAAGTGAAGAATTTACCTTGGATAATCACTCCAAGTGTCTCCACCGTTTTACTGGTTTTTTTTTTAATATTTATTGAAAAAATAATGGGATTCAGATTTATAAAAAAGTTGGGTTTTTTAGCTCACCTGGCCTAAAAGGCCATGTGAGCTATTGCCATCACTTGGCGTCCGTCGGCGTCCGTCGTCCATCCGTCGTAAACTTTTTCAAAAATCTTCTCCCCTGAAACCGCTAAGCCAATTTGAACCAAGCTTGGCCTGAATCATTACCAGGGTATGTAGATTCAAAATTGTGTTCGATTGGTCCGAGGACCAAATAACATGGCTGCCGTTACTAGAAATAGCACATAGGGGTAAATTTCTGTTTTTGGCAAATAACGCTGGCAAATAACTCAAAAACCATTACAGATATCAACAATCTGACGAAGTACAAGTAATCAGCATGACAAAATCTACCTGCCCTGCAATTTTGAGGAAAATCCGAAAACCCGTCTTAGAGTTATTTTCTTTTTTCCGTGAAAATTTCAAAATTTTGATATTCTTTATTTTTCATCGCAAAAACTATAACAGATAGAAGTCAACTTTAATCGCAAAAATGTTCAGCATATCAAGATCTACCCACCTTGAAATTTTGAAGAAAATCTCACTACCCATATAGGAGTTTTTGCCCTTTATTGGTCAAATTTAAGAAATTTGATACTTTTTGTCATCAATTTAAAAAATCTTCTCCTCCGAAGCCACTGAGCCAATTGTTACCAAACTTGACCTGAATCATCACCAGGGTAAACAGTTTCAAAATTGTGTTCGATTAGTCCGAAAACCAAGCAACATGGCTGCTGTTACTTAAAATAGCACAAAGGGGTAAATTGCATTTTTTGCAAATAACTCGAAAACCGTTAAATATCAAAAATCTGATAGGGAGTGAAATTAATCAGCATGTGAAGATCTAACAATTTTAAAGAAAATCCGAAATCTAGTGTTGGAGTCATTGCTCTTAATTTTTCCGTAAACTTTTCTAAATTTTAATCTATATTTTTTTTTATTTTAAAAAGTGTAACAGATAGAGGTCAACTGTAAATTGCAGAAAGGTTCAGCATATCAAGATCTCCCCACCCTGAAATTTTGAAGAAAATCCGAAAATCTTTGTAGGAGTTGTTGCTCTTTTTCAAGGAATTTTCAAATTTTCATACTTTGTTGTCTTTTATATCCATAACTAGAGAAGATGAAGGTTTAGTGTAAATTGATTAAAATGTTTGACATATACTATGGCAACGTGTAAACTGGTGTATAAAATTGTTCAGTGACCACCATTTTCAAAATGGCCACCAAAAAAGGCGGGAAAATTCAGCATTGTCCGATTTCAATGAAATTTGGTTTCCAAGTGGATATTGATGTTGTGACTTCAAAACAGGTACTGGAAATTGTTCGTTGACTGCCATTTTCAAAATGGCCACCAAAAAAGGCGTGAAAATTCAACATTGTCCAAATTAAATGGAATTTTGTTTCCAAATAGGTTTTGATGTCACAAATTCAAACCAATGTTAAAAATTGTTCGTTTACCGCCATTTTCAAAATGGCTTCCACAAAAGGCGGGAAAATTCAATATTGTCCGATTTAAATGAGATTTGGTTTCCAAGTGGATATTTATGTTGCGACTTCAAAACAGATGCTGAAAATTGTTTGTTGACCGCCATTTTCAAAATGGCTGCCAAAAAAGGCGGGAAAATTTAACGTTGTCAAATTTCAATGGAATTTGGTTTCCAAATGGGTATTGATGTCACAAATTCAAACCAATTTTAAAAATTGTTTGTTCACCGCCATTTCAAAATGGCCGCCAAAAAAGGCGGGAAAATTCAACATTGTCCGATTTCAATGAAATTTGGTTTCCAAGTGGATATTGATGTTGCGACTTCAAAACAGGTACTGAAAATTGTTCGTTGACTGCCATTTTCAAAATGGCCGCCAAAAAAGGCGGGAAAATTCAACATTATCCAATTTCAATGGAATTTGTTTCCAAATAGGTTTTGATGTCACAAATTCAAACCAATGTTAAAAATTGTTCGTTGACCGCCTTTTTCAAAATGGCTTCCACAAAAGGCAGGAAAATTCAACATTGTCTGATTTCAATGAAATTTGGTATCCAAGTGGATATTGATGTTGCAACTTCAAAAGCCGTGTGGAAAATTGTCTGTTGACCACCATTTTCAAAATGGCCACCAAAAAGGCGGGAAAATTCAACATTTTCCTATTTCAGAGAAATTTGGTTTCCAGATAAATTTTGATGTGGTAACTTCAAAAATATGGTTTTAGAAATTGTTGTTGACCGTCATTTACAAAATTATATCTCAACTTCAAAACTGGTGTTGAAAGTGGTCATAAGCAAGTACATTTTTGTCAAAAATGGGCAACAAAGAAACATAGTAAAACAAGATCAGACTTTAAATACAGTTTAAGATATTGGTGGTGTTTGAGCTAACAAAGTTTGAGAGACTTAACTTCAACTGTATAACTTAAAATGTTAGCTTCATTGTGGCAACTGAAAGCCAGGTGAGCGATACAGGCTCCTGGGAGCCTCTGGTTTAATATATGGATGAAAATTTAATTTATATGTACAAAACAAAATACAGATCGATACATAGATATACAGGTGTACGAAAAATAGAGATAAAACACTTCTAGTAGGGCAATCAGTTACCACCTCCACTCTGAGTATACATAAACAAAGTGAAAGTAAATCGAGAAAATGTACACGAGACAAGATAACAATATACATTGTATACAGGAAACCAAATTTTACAGTGGATAAATTTGCAAATGCATACCGAAGCAATTGACATAGAATCCTTAAATCAAAAAGACGGGAAAAGGATGACAGCGATTGTAAGAACACTTTGCCAGTTTAATTAATGTTTGTTGACAATTCCGCACCCATGACCAATGAAGACATGGATGTAGCGTTGCTCGACAATTAGCAAATAATTTCGCTCAAACCGGTGCTAGGGAGCCGTCTTGAACTTAGTATGAGGTATGAGTAAAGCTCATTGTTAAAAGCCTCATGGTGACTTCAAGATGAAGAACAACAATAAAAGCGTTGTTCCTTTGCTTGTTTTTTACCATGTATTTGTAAAGACTTTGTATCATGTGCATTTACTCCATATCCTTTCATTCACCATTTACGACTGGAGTTTGTCTCTCCTGCAGTGTGGAGTCCTTAAAAAGATTCCCCATGCGAGAGATGTATGCTCTCTATATATTTCAGTTATGGTGTACTTGTGCGTGAGATAATTTCTCATATGGATATACTATTCATACTTTCAAATTTTGGCTTTTTGTAATTTCGAAATGAAATTCTGACAACCTGTTTTAAGTGCCCACATCTCACTATTTTATAACGCCAAGTTTTCTTACATTCGACTTGATTAGTGCCCTGTGTTTGTCTTTGTGTTGTAATCGTCCACTAGTTTAAGACACTATTGCTTTTGTCGGGCAAAGAATGACAGTGATTGTAGACACACTTTTCCAATTTGATTAATGTTTGTTGACAATCCCGCTCCAATGACCAATAAAGACATGGATGTAGCGTTGTTCGACAATTTGCAAAAAATTCCGCTCAAACCGGTGCTAGGGGCCGTCTTGAACTTACTATGAGGTATGAGCTAAGCTCATTGTTGAAGGCCTCATGGTGACTTCAAGATGAAGAACAACAATAAAACGTTGTTCCTTTGCTTGTTTTTTACCATGTATTTGTAGAAACTCATGTGCATTTACTCCATATCCTTTTATTCACCATGGTAACTTGGGGATAATGAACAATAAGACAACAAAATCAACGATGAGGCATCACACAAGTAAAAACCAGTACACACACCATAAAAATAAGGCACTAACAGTCTAATCCTAACGAACACTGATTTCATCAAGTGATCCAAAGAAGGTAAACATCATCTGCCCCACTCGTGGTACCCGCTAGTTGCTGACATGGTACAACTTGTTGCTGACATGGTTTTGAAAATTTTGTCAATTTGCAGATTGATTAATGGTATTTTCTAACTCCTTAGTCATAAATAATAATAATTAAATAGCACGAGTTAATTCTCTAACTCTCAAACGGTACCATATTGAACGATTGAAAGTCTCTTAAGTATGAAAGCAATTATTATTATCAGTGTGATGACTACGACAAAGATAATTTGTTTAAAAAACAGTATATAACTATACATGAAAATTTGATCTACCTGACCAATATTGAGCGTGACGTAAAGACTATGCCGAAGATTCATCGCCACACAATGTAACATGGTGATAAGTCAAAATAAGTCATATCTAAGATGATTTCCTTTAATTTATTTCAACCGTCCTTGGTAACACCAACATTCTCAATGTCTCAATATAGTTGAATTTCTTCAAATTCGAAAAACAAGAAATTTTTCATTAAGTAAATACATTCTACGATTCACGTATTGCTATTCTTTTTTTAAAAAAAGCAATGCCGATTTTTGTCAAATTTATGAACTTTTCACCCAATTCCTTGGAAACTAGCGAGTCTCTGTCATTTTTGGAGACTAAATATGGAATATATCCTCGTTAAGTATACATATATTTCCCTTTTTGATTTTTATTTTCACAATACAAAATATAAACAAAAAGTCTTTTTGTCAAAAAATGTCGTTTTTTTATTATTTCAAATATATAGTTGTTCAAGTTAAGGTCTTGAGGCCATAGTAAAAGGCATTTTGCACTTTTTATTTATTTATTTATTATTTTATTTTATTTTATTTATTTTTTTTTATTTATTTGTTTTGTTTTGTTTTTTCTTTTTTTTAGAATGCTAGCATAGTAAGTCGAGGATTTGTAAAATGAGAATCATTGATTTAATATAAGTTCAAAAGATATCACCATGTATTCAATAAAACAAATGACTTCACACACTATAATTACCCATTTCACAATTGTGTTCTCCTTTTTCCAGAGGCACAGCGTACCAGCAAATATTGCGGGGGAAAATCATATATGCTTAGGGAGGGAAAGTTTTTGACAATTTTTGCATGGTTGTCTTAAAAAAGGGTAAGTTTGCACATTATTCAAACACAATAATGTGATAATGCTATATACCACGGAACCCAGCAATGAATAGACTACACGATGGTCAACAGAATGAAGATCCACACACTATAGTTTCTTCTAACACTTTGACATAATTTCAAACTCTCAGGTGAAAAACGATATTTTCCAAAATTTTACCTTTCCAACATGTATATGAATGGTTTTACTTGTTCATATATAATTAAAAATTCAATTTCACCAAGACTTTGTCACTCAAAAATATGTGATATCAGTGATGCTCGAATATTATACATTTTTGTATGTGTGACCGGAAGAAAGTCATATATCTTGGCGGGGGAAAAGCAGTGGTTATAGATTTTGCTTTCTTCCTAGTAATCATTTATATTTTCGTGACATATTATGCCGTGCCTTGATGTTAAAACCTTTTTTCAAACGTGTATTGACTACATTTTTCGCTTGTGGCGAAGAATTACCAGATAATTTCGTTAGAGGAATACAGCTTAAAAAATCTAAGTCGTGTATAAAAGTTGTATGTAAAATGCACATTCAGTCACTGGTGCCTTCTTGTAGACTGCATCGTGTTTTTGCTCTCAACCAGGTGCATTCTCTCAAACAGTAAGGCAAAATATAAATGTGCTTTCCCCCCGCAAAGATATTTGACTTTTCCCCCGGTCACACATTTATTTCTTAGAAATTGTAAATAGATGACTTATATGTTATTTATTCAAATTATCAAAACTTTTCTCGCTATCAACTGCCTGAAAAATAGTCTTTCTAATAAAATTACCAATATGTTCACTTCTTTTGAAAAAAAATACATGTACATCAATTGCAAAATATCAAAATGATCCAATTTACATATTCGTTAGGAACTTTAAGATGTTTTTTCAAGAGGAAAGGAATATTTATTTGCTTTAAAATACAAACTTTGATATCTATAATACACATTTTACGTGCAATTTAATGTACATTATTTATTTTCGTGAATACAAAACAGAATTAAAACCTGTATCCCCTGAGTACCTCCATAACTTTATTTACTGTGTGGTCACTTAAACTGCATTTCAATCTATCAATCTAACGAAATACTTAATGTTCTTCCCCAGTAATTGACCATTCAGTGTTATAAACACATGATTAAATGTTAAATTGCACCATGTCTAAGTAAAGGCGGGAAATACAATGGAAACTCATGAATTCCGCATTCCAAATTCTGAATTCCGAATTTGGAATTCCGTATTCAGAATTCTGAATTCCTCAAAACGATGTCCCTTCTTGGCTTTTGTACTTTTCACATAATTAGGGTTTCAAATTTGAAGTACAAAATAACTAAACACCAAAGTATCAAACTTAAAAAAGTCTATCAATTACACATCTTCAAAATAAAACTAAATTGCAATCACAAATGTTCAGTCAAAAACAAAAAACTGCAACACAACTTAAAAAGGACAAAAATGAAGAAGATCTAGAACATCTCTTTACCTCTAGTGCGACATTTAGATTAAATTTGTATCTCCTTGATTTAATTGTTTAATCAGCATTTATCGCTAATTTTGTTCCCGAGCGACGATAATTCTAGTATCACTGCACTGCGCTAATATGAACATATCATCGTCAATCTCTATGGAACGTTAGCTACAGCGTATTAATATCACGTCGCGTGACGTTTCGTGAAAAAAATAATCCCATGCAAGAAAGCGCTATATTTAACCCAAAATTATATGTTTAACCTTTAAAATATTTCAGTAGAAAAAGAAACATAAATCTGATATATATCAATAGCAGAATAAGCGATAAAAACACTATTAGTAATTTGTTTTGCTCGGATGGATTTCTCAGCTTGTATTGGATCTCGTGCTATCGCACTCGATGCAATACAAGAAGAGAATTCCATACTCGCAAAACAAATTACTAATAGTATATAATTATAGCATTTGTTTTGCAATATTGCATGATTTTTATATGTACCCTCACCTTAATATGCGACATTCAAGCTCTTTCTGTTTTTACTGTTTATGTTTCGCTAAATAACGGCAGTAGAACACCACAGGAAGAAGGCACAAGACTATATAAATCAAAGTCCATCAAAAAATCATGTAATAACTGATATTTAACTATGATAAAGAAGCTAATAGAAAATACACTTTTAAGCAAATATTTCATAGTTTTCAAGAGCACTTGATTTCATATTCTCTTTTTCTTTTTCAGCTACAATGGTTTTGAAATGCCTATATAATAAATGCCATGGAGAGGTAATTATAATGTAATAGATTGATTGAAAAAGACAAAAGTACATCACCCCTATTAACCTGGGTAATGTTAAAGTATAGGTAAATGTTCAAATATAAAAAATCGTAACATTATCCCGAACAGGGGCAAAATGTGCGATCCAATGTTACTTAAAATAAGAAATTTGTTTACATTTTTCTTGACCAGGCTGAACATTATCCAACCGGACTAAACCAATTATATACGAACTCTTCTTACCTAAATTGTTTGCCGAGAACTCAGCTTAATAGGAATGAACATTGAAGAACACATATAAAGCAATCTGAATTTTTAAAATCAGGGACCAGGAGGGATTGCATGATCCCAAAATAGGTTGTGTGACTAGGTGGATGTATGAATGTATCATCCGTCCTGTGTGCAAAAATTATAATTTTATAGACCAATTAGTTATACAAGAGCTAAGGACTAATAACGAAAATGTTCAGTTGAAGTGCACATGGAATTGTGGTTCAAAAGAAACAGGAGAGAGGTCTTAGTTTTAGATATATTGAATATTACTAAAACCGGATTGACTACTGTACGTAAACCCGGATGTCCTTGCAGTTAAAGCTTCAATATAAGCTATAGATAAACACTGTGTATCATACAACCGAGTGAAATATACAAAGGAAACGTACAATAATATAACAACATGACCTGCAGTTGTTCTTGTTAAACCAGAGCATGGAAAAGTAAAGACATTTAAAAGTTTCACATTCTAGATTCATATTCGCTAGTTCACTTTAATTAAATTATGTCAACAATTTTGAAGCGATAGTTATTAATTCCTATTCTATTTTTATGCAATAGAGTGTTTGCTACATCTATTCAGCAGATATGAATGATGGCTCATTGAAGGTTTATGTGTCTTCCAAAGGTTTGTAATATACCACATATTAAAACGGTATAAATATTACTTACGTAGTTTAATGAACAAATAAAGGGGTAAGGAGTAAATGTACATGGGACAAAATCCCTATAAATACAACTTCAGATTAAGCCAATTGAACAACGCTTTAATTGTTGTTCTTCATCTTGAAGTCCCAATGTGGCCTTCAACAAAGAGCAAACACTCTTACCTCATAGTAAGTTCAAGACGGACCCTAGCACCGGTTTAAGCGGAATTCACTTGCTGAATGTTAAACAACGCCACACCCATCACCTGTTTTACATCATTTTGTCAAGGATGCAGGGTTTCATGTCTTAAGCTGCACAATGCACATGTAGAAATTTAGACTGTATGTACCATTTAAATATGGTAAAACTTATTTTGAATAGTTTATTGATAATAAGAAAAATAACAAAGACAACATTTATGCAGTGAGT
>MJUU01002339.1:9861-69942 GCA_002080025.1 Modiolus philippinarum
TATCTAGTTAGATAACTAGATATCTACTTAATTAACTAGTTATGTATATGATTATGTGTTGGCAGAAATATGCCACCATACTAATACATATCACATATATTTAACCATATTAAACCACACGTTTGGATTCCGATTATTCTTTAAAGATGTTACAATTCAAATTTTGTTTAAATTATTTGCACTTCAGCAGAACTAATCTCCGATTGACAGATGTTCTTAAGTAACCTAAGATTTTTTTTCAAAACCTTTATAATGATTCATTATTCTATTGATTGTGTAAATATGGCTGTAGGATCATTGTTTATTCTATTATATACATTTGGAACGATGGTCCAAATATTAAACGGAGATGTGTTTACATCAACGTATAAGTTGTCTGTGATTGCAAAAGAAGAAGTAAAACTATTACATTCTTTACAACAGTATATATCTGAAAAAGCTAACGAGGGAGGAGATATTCCTAGTGAACTGCAAAGGTAATTAGTAAATCAGATGCTGCATTCGCGCGTAAGCCGTGTTACGAATCGACTGACATTCTACTTGTTTTACTCAAAACGTATCTGTAACGTTGCGTTCACACTTAATGCGTATCGAATGCGAATCGAAAACGTTTTCGCTAGCTCTGAATGCACCAAGGGATACTTTTGATTTGAATGCAACTATTAAAGTAAATAAAACGTTTCTTATCACCTTCAAAGTAGATCTTAGAACGATTTATGTCTTTTTTATCCCTTGAAACTATTTTTTTCAATTCCATTTTATTAACTTTCGACTGAAGTTTGGGGATAATGTCGTTCCGGTCGTCCGTCACACTGTCCTGTATTCAACAATTCTACAACAAAAGTAAATTTTCAAAATATGAAAGGCTGTAGATGGGCAATTTAATACTGGTTGATCCATATGAAAAATATCAGTAAGAGATCAAAATTTTCCTTGAACTTCAAACTTCTCCCACATTTTCTGATTAAGAATTTTAATTTTCTTCTTGAATTGTTGCATATAGTCTGTTGATGCGCGATAATCTTTCAAACTTTCGATATTGGTCCAGACGAAAAACCATGAGGCCAAAAAAGGTCAAATTTTACATCTTCCACGTGACTCAAACTCCACCAACATATTCGAATTTAGAATTTTAATTTTGTTGTTGATTTGATGCAGTTCAAACTTTGGTAATTTTCCTAAATACTAGATACTAACCTCTTTTGCATGCAATCAAATTTTTAAACTATTTTTTTTTTACACCAGACATAATTCTGAATTCTAAAATGAAATATATGGTTGTAATTGTGGTACATTTGTTATATTTCCCATTTTGTTAATTCAATTTCAAAATGTATCCTAAACTTTATTTAGATTTTAAATTTGCAAAATGGAAATACAACACAATTCTTGAAACCCTGGAAGATTAGCATTTTTTTAAACCACAGTTTTTCACAATTTTTTAATCAAAACAAACTTTTCCTAATGGTTAATTCCAATTAAAGTTCTCAAAGACAGTGTATGTTTTGGAATTTCAACTAGAAACCATACTTTTCAAATACATTCTATTAAAATCAGTTATTTTGAATAATTGGATTGCCTAATAAAATATTCTAATTCGGTGAATTTCCTGAAACTCTCAAACACACATCATGTATTTATGGCCACCAATACAGTTTGATTTTGTTAAAGTGAAAGAAATTATATCCAATAATTTTATCATCAAAATCTTATACTTGAAGGCTACTTTGCAAATTGCGGGGATAGATGTCATTTTAAGCAGCCCTAACTTGTTCTTGTTAGACATTTTCAGTCTGTCTAGGTATTGAGCTTACTTTCTAAAAATATAAAAATATGTCACAGTAGTTTTTGTTCATGGTAGAGGAAGTCAGACATAGTTGTATAACTCGCATGTCGACTTAAACCGTTTTCACAGTGTTCTTGAATCAAACCATCACGTCTCGTTCGGAAAAAGTGAGCAAATAACTAAATACCGAAGTTACTGTGAATTTACTTTCTGGATATGCGCATTTCGACAACTTATATCTCATCAGTGCAGATAAAATCTAAACATTTGGAAGACCAGAAAACAAAAGAATGCAAAATATGACAGCAAGTCTATAGAAGTTTGAAATTGCATTCAGTTGGCATTTCAGTTGTTGAAATTTGTATTTAGAATTATGAAAATGTATCTTTGGATGTAATCATACTTGGAAAGGTTTTTGAAATGCATATTTGTAAAAGCAGTGTGAGGAAATAACAAAATCTTTTACACGACGTTTGTGTAGCCATGCAGCCTCATTCGCTTCAGCATTTAATTTCAATGTCACATTTTTGTCAGCGAGAAGCATTTCTTGTTATCATAGATTTTTGGTGAAACTAACATATCTGTACATTGAGTTCCGTTTATGACATTAGTGAACATCGCCCTGATTCACACCATAAATATAATTTATTTGATTTATGCACAAAATCAGCAATAGAAAACACACATCAACATATAAGCATGACTGCGTCTCGTGCCAATATGAGAGTCTCGGCATGATAACTCTTCCAATATAGAAATACACGTGTATTAATCTGTATTTGGTAAATTTGTGCAAAAAGTATGAATCGGTATCTGTATAAATTCACTGCAGCACCAATAATGGCATTAATTGCAACGGAATGAGAGATTTAATATTTCCCAAGCAAGACGGGGAAAGGATATTGCATTTTAAGTTAATAAAATAAATAAAATAAAGTACAGGAATTTTACCATGAGCACATTATCAAAGATAGAAGTAGGGATTGGCCCACTCTTTTTATTTGTTAGCGTTTATATTTATATAAAAAAATAGATAACAGGAAACACCTGCAATGGCTGAAAATTATAATTACATGCCACAATCTGCTAAAGAACTACACATGAAAAACACGAATAAGACAGAAGACAAACGTAAACAAAGATACGAACTCGGGACAGCCGGACTTGTAACCGGCACATGCAAAAGCAAGTGGTCCGGTCAAACCGGTTTATGGGTACCCAAACCTCCCCTTTATCTTTCCCGTTTCCCTATAAGTGAATAAACATAAGAATTAAACCCAATACAGGTAGACTACTAACTCCATGACCACAATCTTGAAAGGAGAGAAAATGACAATACGTAATTTTGAAATTGGTCAACGGTTTATGACTTATTTTATATACCTTTAACACCGTTCGATCATATATTTTTCTTTTTTTTTATTTGTGTTTATCCGCATTGCCTCACAACAAAATCCAGAGGGTCTGAAGAAAGTCAAAGATATCCAAAATGAAACATTAATAAATAATTAGATTTAGAAGGCTGAGAGCGAGGTAAATATTGCTTTTTGAGGGTTTATAAATCCCTGTTGCAACTTTTCTAAAGAACATATTTTTTTATTCTATGGTTATACACGGAATACATAGAGGAGAAAATTAATTTTTGAAATTACTATTTGATAATTCAGTTTTGTTTGCTTTTAATTCATTTTTTAGTATAAATTATAGTGTAATAATTATCAAATTAATATATTTCCTTTATATATCAATAACTAACAAAATTAATTATAATAAAACATTTTCATCAAATAATAGTAAAATTATTTCTAATATTCGGCTGTCTCTGAAAACCAGGATATTAATTTCAATTTTAATTCCATATAAACCAGACAATTTGTAGCTATTTATAACCCATCTGAGGTTTACATAACAATCCAGACACCCTGTGACCCTTTTTATAGCCTATGTACGGTTGCCATTTAAAGTCCTGACAACCGGGGAGCTATTTATGTCCATTTCATCTTGACATCATAATCTTCAAGCTGTTTACAGCCAATTAGAACACTGAAAGAGTACAATCATGTAATAATTCGTTATAAATTTCAGATTACTTCAAGATATAGAGCCAGTTGTATCTATCAGTTGTTGTTCTTCATCATATGCTGAAAATCCAACCAATGTATTCCATCTGATCAGTCGCTTTGTGTACAAATGGCCTGCTGTTTTATCCAATGTTCTCTGTGAAAACTGTTATATTGGCGGACATGCTAGTCGTAAGTCATTAGTAACAATAGGAAACACCTACAGTGATTGAAAAGTTTTTGGAAGTTGTCATTGCAAGTGTGATTTTTTTTTTTTTTTTTTTATCGCCTATCATCAAAAATAATTTATTATATTGTTTCCGATTTTATTTTACACAGGAATTGTATTGGGCGAATAAGGTTCAATGCGACCGCTGCATGTCAGATTTCTTCAATTTAAAGCATGTATGCTTCAAATATTGTAGAGGTAATAATTATATGTTTCAGAGTAATTTGATAAAAAAAAATTAAAATTGAAAGACTTTGTTCAAGATGCACGGAAAGGCGTTTTTCCTTTCCTTACGAAGTACTTTATTTCAATTCATTTATCTGAAACATACTGAAATTGACTAAAAAACCGCAAAAAAGTAGTAAAACAAAAATTCTGAACAAGGTAAAATCATGACAGTTAATTGTTTTTTCTATTTTATTCTTTCTTTATTAGTATGTTGCCTATAAATGTGTTTGCACTAATAAATGTAGTATAAAACTATTACTATACAGTATATTATTTTTATGTTCCTCATATGGTAATGCTAGCTGATATGGTGAATTTAGAATTTTTGATGCTTTATATATAAGAGTAACGAAAGTATTTGAGGAACATTTTGCAACCAATGCATGAAGGGTTGAATTAAGAATTTAATTTTTAAACACTAAATTAATTTACTTATTCAAAGCATATATAAGAGATTTCCATGATCAAGACTATTTCATTACAACTTTAGACTGGTCGAGACAGCTCAAGACTCTTTCAGTACTAAATCAGACTGGTCGAGACAGGTTGAGACTTTTTCAGTACTATATCAGACTGGTCGAGACAGGTCAAGACTTTTCAGTACAGGTTCAGACTGGTCGAGACAGGTCGAGACTGGGTCAGTAAATTTCAGACTGAATTAGACTTTGGTCGAAACTACTTTATGTATTTTCAGACAAGTTGAGACTGGTCGAGTACTTTAAGTACTTTTCAGTACAAAAAGTGCCCGTTTCAGATTTTTAGTGTTTTGTAGTGATATTTGTAGACATTTTGACCTTGACCTTGCCCTGAGGGCATTTTTTTAAAAAAACTCATCCTTGCATTTAAAAGGTATGCCTTTAGTGGTAGGGTGTTTATATTTTGTATTTAACTTCCTTTTGATGAGAGCTTTCTAATGGTACCCTATTTGTAGACATTTTGACCTTGACACCTTGCCCTGAGGGCAATTTTTTAAAAACTTTAACCTTGCTTCTAGAATTAAGTTGTTTAGTGATATTGTGTACATATTTGGTATATGACTTTCTTGTGATGAGAGCTTTCTGATGGTATCATAGTTGTAGACATTTTGACCTTGACGTTGCCCTTAAGGCAATTTTTAAAAAACCTTAAACTTGCTTCTAGAATTAAGCTGTTTAGTGATTGGGTGTTAATATTTGATATGTGACTTTCTTGTGAAAAGAGCTTTCCACTACTTTCGAATTTATTGTGCATTGAGGTTACTGGAATCCCCGGCGAGCTATGTTGTCTTCTGACAACTCTTGTTAAATGTTCAAAGTAATTATCCTATTGTTTAAGAATCGTTTTTAGACGATACATTTGTTCATACAGGTTAAGTCTCGGACAGATAATTCTTATTTTGTCTGCAATAGTATAATCGAAAAGCATTTATTTTCTCCAATACAGGGATTTCATTACAAATAGCCCAAAAGGTGAAAAAAAACAGAGATGTATAAAATATGCAATTTTTGAATGCATTCTTCAACATGTTCAAACAGTACATGCAAACAGAAGAAATCATTTTGCTCTATGAACAGTAGAGCGGTGAAACCAACACATTTGAAGGGAATTTACATTTTGAAATCTCAAAACAACAAAACAACAACTGTTGCTTCTCTAAATTCATCACTATTAATCAATAGTCCAAAGTCGGAATAAATCTTTATTACCGTCCATTTGTACTATGACAGAAAACATAGTGAATGATAGAATAAAACTGTCAAATCACTGACTACGATTCATTTTAGCTTATGTAAGGGTTTGAGAAAATAAGCAATGCTCTATGAAATAAGTGAATACCGAAATTACTGTGAATTTATTTTCTGCATATGCGCATTTCGACAACTTATGTGTCTTCAGTGCAGATAAAATCTAAACGTTTGGAAAACTATTAACTCAAAGATCTTTAAAACCTGATAGAGAACAAATACCCAAAATGATCTAAATATTCAGCTAAAAATAAGGTATATTTCGAGGAGCTTTAGCTCATGATAATCCCTTCTCTGTGAATAAATACCAGAACAGGGGATTATCATAGTCATACATATTTATAATATTGTAAATTTGTTAAGAAATAATTGAGATCATTAAAGCTTATAGACACACAATGAATAAACTAATTAATCGAGCCATAATTGAAATAATTAATGATGTGCCTGTCTATATTCTGTTGACTTCACAATACTTTCTTTACCAAAGTGTTACTGTTAAAAAAACTTGTTCGGAGGATGCAGGTATGAGCATGCTTCTAGATAGCTACAATGCATGCATATATATATGTATAAAAACATATTCTGAAGCTGATTTTATGTGAAAATTTTTTGGCTGCAAAAGTGATGAAAAAAAAATGTTGTGAACAGGGCTTTCTGCCCCAAAAAATAATGCTTATTTTCCAAAAAAAAATGTTTATACTAGGTAAAAAAAAGTTTTTTTTTCGCGCGAAGGGCGAAAAAAATTTCTGTCCAGAAAAAAACCATTACCCCCCTTCAAGTTTAATGGTCGGTCCCTAAAGCGGTAACGGATCATGTCTCATGACAAAGTCTGTATAATTCGTACTAGCTAGAAATTCACTTGATCATCACATAATATTCTAAGAATCGAATTTCCAAAGTACAAATTCTATTCCATTGATTATAATTTGAATGGAGTTCAAAGCAGTCAATTATTTTTTTTTTCAGAATTGAATAAAACATTTCTAGAAGTGAATACCAACATTGGCCATTGGCCACAGGAAAAAGACGTGGAAAAAACAGCAGAAGCAATTTTACGTTTACATGTATTTTATTACTTTGATATAGAAGATTTGATTAACGGGAGACTTGGTAATGAACTTTCTTTACCTCTTAGTCCATCACAAGTGTTAAGAATAATCAACCTGGCCATTGATAAAGATATGTTGTTCGAGGCAAAGAATTGGTGTGAGGCATTATTAGCAATGATCTTTTTAAACTCAAAACAGGATGAAAGTACAAACTATTTGACAGTTTTGAAATTATTGACTGGTATATATGAAAAGGTAATTACTGTTATTGCATTCTATTTGATTAAACATCATGATACTGAAAGCATCAAAAGAACCGCCAAATTTGGCTAAGGACGGGGCTTTGCATTTAGGAGATACTTCTTTGTTTTATAACATTGCAGTAAATTTTAGTTATAAGGCCTTACACTGATGCTTAAATCAGGTAAGAGCGGGATTTAGCATTGGGGATACTCCTTAGTTTTATAGAATTACAGTAAAAATCAGTTTAAGCTATCAAAAGGACCTTACAATAATGCCTAAACCAGTTACGAACCGGACTTTGCCACAGGGAAATCCTTCTTAGTTTTATAAAATTGCAGTAAATTTCAGTTCGAAGTATCAAAAGGATCTTGCATCAATGTCTAGATAACTGAGAACGGAGCTTCGAATTAAACCCCTTAGTTTTATAAAATTATAGTAAATTTCAGTTCAAACCATCTGAATGACGACTTTTGAAGTGCCGATATCAAGTCAGGCTAACGCAAGTTCCTATCATTGTTTACGTTTATGTGTGTTTTCCTGTGCAGTTACCTTGTGGGTTGTAGCCCTTGACTGTTATCTTTTACCAATGGAGGGATTTTCTGTTATCTTCATGTATGAAAAAAAATTATGATATAAGGTCATCAATGATTATTACCTTATTTACATGGGGTGTGGGCATTCCGATTTCAGTAAAGTGGTGTATTTAATTTGCGCCACAAGCTTGTATTTCATTGCGCCATTTCTCAGGTAAAAATTTTACAGGTAAATTTTCAGGTGAAAGGCAGTTGAAACATTTTGGATTTTTTATACATCATTGGAAAATATTTAATATATTGTCAAATATTAAATATAAGTATATTAGAGATATGTAAAATTTTCAGTCATTGTTTGGTTTAAATCATATTAGTTGTGTCCAGATCAAAAAGGTTCAGCAGGGGAGATGTTTACTACTGCAAAATTAAACATTGCTACGAAGTTAGAATGGTGCTTTTATAGTGAATATATAAGTTTTAGCGATTTAGTAAAATATCTTCTCCAAATCTTACTTCAAGCTTCCATTGGTGAGCAAGTGAAAAAGGTAATGCTGGCGAACTGAATAGGGGAATACAAATAAAAAACATAAATGTTGAAGTATTTTTACTTTTATCTATACTATTTACCTGTATTTGGCGCAACTGCAGAGTTTTTATTTTGGCGCAAATGAATTACAGTTTGTTGCGCAAATGAAATACAAATTTGCGCAAATGCAATGCACCGCATAGGGTATACCAAACACGTACATTAAATTTCCCTAATCTTTTAACTTGCAGGCTAATATGTCAAGCAAAGCTGTTGATTCTTTATCTGATTCAAGAAAACAAGGTAAGAAGGTTTCTAACAAACTAAGAATTATTCACATTATTTCACAAAATTTGAAAGGGCTTACTGCTACTCACAATTCTAACCCTGTGGAAAATATTTCATTTATTTTTAGTACTATTTCCCGTAAAATAAAACGACGGGACCTTTATTTAATTTCTTCTAGTTAAGCAAATGTCTTTTTCGAGTTCCACTTTTGGTACTTAGATTTCAGAACGTAACAGAACAGAAAGTATTATGTCCAAATGGATAAAACCACATGAAACTCTTTTTGATTTTTTTCATATACTGTTATTGCAGCACATCTCGTATGGTGTTTTTTTTTTTACAAAAAATGTCTGATCAGATCAACTTATGAGCTAAATGTCAGGGATATGTAAGGGTTTATACTATAGACAAAGATCTCTGTTCTATGATGATACTAGTTAGTTTTGCATTTTTTTTAATCTTAGAAATGTAAATTGATTTTCTAGCCTACATCTAAAAGTAAATTTTGTTTTGTAATAATAAAAATCAAACAGAATGTGGAACCGAAGCGTGGGAAATTTAATAAAAGCAAAAAGATTTTTAAAATAGACACAATTTTTAAAAATTTGCACACATACTGGCCTCTCACTGATACTGAAATTTATGATGATTCTTGACCAAACCCTCTGGGAAGTTTTGAGTTTGATTTTCTTCCATAGTACGACAGTGTTTTACCAGCAGCTTAGGCTCCTTGAGCTGGCCGGCAGTTTAGCGGCGAGTGCCCCTTGACCCATCTTTCAGAATTACGTATTGTCTTTTTCTCTCCTTTCAAAATTGTGGTCATGGAGTTAGTAGTCTACCTGTATTGGGTTTTATTCGTATGTTTTTATACTATAGGGAAACGGGACAGATAAAGGCTTTTGCTAGTGCCGGTACCAAGTCCGACTGTCCCGAGTTCCTATCGTTGTCTACGTTTGTCTATTGTTGCATGTAATTATAATTTTCAGCCATTGTAGGTGTTTCCTGTTATCCATTTTTTAACAATTAATAGATGCTCCATTACAACACATTACAAAATGTCAATAAAACGAAATTCTGTAATTTTTTTACATTTGTAGAAAAGTGTCGTTCAATTTTGATAATAACAAGTTTACCAAACAGAATTGTCAAAAGCCGAAATCTAAAGAATAAAAAGACAAAACAGGTGCAATCAGAAAACTGTCAACCACATTGGTTATGGCTTGGTACAAGCATTTCAAAAGAAATCGTGGATTCAAAAGTTTTTATGGCGCGCAAATCCCCCCTTTTCATTGCGATAGTATCTTGTAGCAACTCAACAGCAAATGCTATTGAACTGTCGTAGGCAGTTAAAAGAAATGTTCAACCCAGTTATAAGTATGAAATGAATCTTGAATCAAAGTTCAGGAAGAACCTTCAAATTTTTCCACTAGGGACTGATATCTAGAAAAGAACTTTATTTCATGATCGCATTAGACGGATTTTTTGACAAGTATGAAAAATTAGACGGGAAGATTCACATGAACTCCTTAAAAAATGAAATCGGGTGATATGAAAGCGTCCCCTTCTGTAATAAGCAATGAAGGGATGTGCATTTTTCTCCCTGCACGTTAGTAATGATATGTCCACAGTTTGCTAGACACAAGTCATGTTCCGATAATGTTTGATAAAATGAGTAAATTGTAGATCTAGTCAAATGTTAAAATGTCCTTTGAAAGTTCCTCAATTTAAATACTTGTTTACTTGTACCTTCAAGTAAAAATTATCATTGTATAAACCAATGAATACTACTTCCAAATTTCACATTTTGTTGTATACAAAATCTCTTTTGGTTGTTATCTTTTCAATAGTAGCAGAAAAATTTAGAAACCAAGTTAAAGTAAACTTTGAAAAGAAAAAAAACATTGGTTAATGACTCTATTTAATTGACCTGACTGGCCACAGGTCAATTATATCGGCATTATTCATGTTAATATTACCTACAACCAGAGAAAATTAAGCCACGCCCAACCCGTTCGATGAATTCGAATAATAGCAGTATGGGTAGCCTCTGTAAATTTGTTTCTTTATATTTTTAGAAATGTACCTCTAGAAAGGATTTAATTTTCTTGCCAAAATATTTATGTTTCCCCTTATCAAGGGGGATACATAATGCGTTTGTCTTTTTCGTCTGTCGTCCGTCAGTCTGTTCGTCCGTACGTTAGTCTGTCCGTCCGTCCGTCTTGTCACATAGTTTGTAGACGCCCATTCTCCTACATTTTCTATCGGATTTCGACCAAACTTTACATAATTGTTGACCATCATGCATTGATCAGCCGGACGACAAAGTCTATAATGGCTGCGTTTCTTATGACCCAAATCCCGTAAACTCTATTGAGAAACACGTGTCAGTTGCAAAATCGTGGCACAACAGAAATCTTCAATGTTTAGAATAAAAGCTGTGTAACGGTTTAACTCCAACATTATTATTTTTTCTATCGGTGCCACTAAAATGCCTCAAATAAATCTAGTATCGTTGCTATTTAACAAAAAATTTTCATTTGAATCAATTTACTGACAAGAGAAAAAGATAGATATCTTCAATGAAATAATAAAGAATTCCTATATAAGATGTATTTCAATATCTAGCTTTATGCTGTGCATAGTGTGTGGCCGAATTCATTGTCCAATTTTTAATATAGTTTTGCCCCTTTTTGACATAGAATTTTGATAAATTAAATTTTTGGACGCTAATCCCCCACATATCCATCAGTTTTTAACCAAACTTTAAAGCCTAGTTGTGCATATTGTGTGGCCGGATCAATCCGCCATTTTTTGTGGGAGTTGAGCCCATTTTTGACATCGAATTTTGATAAATTAAGTTTGTGGACACTAATTCTCCCACCTCTTTAATTGGATTTCAACCAACTTTCAGAGGATTGTTTACCTTCACGCCTAGTTTTGCATATTGTCATGCCGGATTGATCAGCCAATTTTTGTGGGAGTTATGCCCCTTTTCAACATCGAATTTTGATAAAGTAGGGGTTGCTTTAAGGCCGTTTTTCGGCCCATAAAATATCCGACTAACATATAAATTTTTGAACTACCCTAGATAGTTAATCAATATAGCTGACTTGATCACGTGACAGCCATTTTCAATATGGTGGTAAAAATCAGAAATTTAACATCGCGGTGTTACTAACGCATTCAACATAAATTCAAATGTAAATTTCTACTGATGTTTGTTCATAAAATTTCTAATTTGTTCTTCAATTGCTAACAGACAATTAAATATATATTGAACTTAAAAGGGAACAAAAATCGATAGAATATTCTTTTACATTTATGAAATCTGGATCGATGTTCGTATGGTTAAAAAACAATGAAGTAAAATGTCTAAAAAGTATAATACATTTTAAGAAAGTTAGCTTACCAATTAGAAGATCTAAGGAAAATTTCCTTAGTTAAATAAGAAATCATTTAAGTGTGTGGACACAATACAGGTGTTGACACAGTACAAGTGTGAACACAACAAAAGTATGGACATTATCATATAATCATCAAGAAATAAACAAAATGTAATATCTACATGTTTGAAAATATATCCCACAATATCGAATGACAATACAAAGCTTGAGACAAAATTTCAAGTTTTACCGTTGCAGAGAAAATCTTGGCGAAAAATCTTGGGTCACCAACATCGATATAAGTACTACCTTTTGACTTGAACCAATCAATATTTATGCCAAATTTAAAAGCCTGTCTCATAAGACAAAAAAGTTATAGCCTGTGCAAAACTTTGTCAAAAAGAAAGCAATAATCTGACCTTGAGAACTAAATTCAAGTTCAAGTGTCAGAAACCATGGTGCATGAACCATGCCCTCGAAAAGATCTATCTTCACATTAAATATCAAAAGCATTCCTCAAGAAATGAAAAAAGTTACGACAACGACTTGACTTATCATTAAGAAAGCAATCATCTGACCTTGAGGACAAAAGTCAAGGTCTCAGTTCACAAATCCCGTTCATGACACAATTTCTTGAAGTGATCTATCTATATGCAAATTATCAAAATGCCCATTTCAAAGAGAAAAAGTATAGCCCGGACACAACTTGTCATTAGAAAAGCAATAATCTGACTTTGAAGCAAAGGGTGAAGGTCAAAGGCTACTAATCATGGTTCGTAACACATCGTCTTGAAGTGATATATCAACATGCAAAATATGAAAAGCTTTTTTCAAAAGGCAAAAAAGTTATAGCCTTTTTACGGACGGATTGTCACACGGATATACGCACGGACGTACGGACAGACAGAGTCTTTTTTTCTTGCAGAATCTTTTCCTCGCATCTTTTTTGAAACCTACCAATATGGCTTCTGTCTTGTCCAGAAGAGCTCTCAATTAAGCAAATTCAGCAAATTTGTAAGCAATATAGAGACAGATGTTAAGTGACTTTGTGTAGAAAGAAAAATCTCAAAATCATAAATTGTATGCCATTTATATTAGCATTACCTTTTAAGTCCACACTCAGCCATTCTAATACTAGTATAAACTACAAAAACTGTGAGCAAAGCTCACTGATATATACCCCCGCTTCCCCATTTGATATTCAATCAAATCCCATTCTGAAATAAAAAGTGCACATCTAAATTATGTCACAAAGACTGTGCTAAAGTTTCATGAAAATCTATACAGTGGTTCAGTAGGAGTAGAGAATAAGTGATGGGTACCTATTTGTAATGTAATGGCCAAGTGCATGTTTTGCTATGGGAAACCCTAAAAATCCATCAAATCAATTCTGAAATAGGAGATGCACATCTACATTATGTCACAAAGGTTGTTTTACACTTTCATGAAAATCTATTCAGTGGTACAGAAAGGGTAGCGGATAAAAGATGGGTATCAATTTGTAATGTAATGCCTAAGTCCATGTTTTGCTATTGGAAACCCCAAAAATCAATTAAATCAAATTCTGAAATAAGAGGTGCACATCTACATTATGTCAAAAAGACTGTTTCAAAATTTCATGAAATTCTACTCAGTGGTTTAGGAGGAGTAGAGGATAAGAGATGGGTATCCACTTGTTATGTTATGGCTGAGTCCATGTTTTGCCATTGGAAATCCCAAAAATCAATCGAACCAAATTCTGAAATAGGAGGTGAACATATACATTATGTCATAAAGACTGTGATTAAATTTCATGAAAATATATTCTATGGTTCGGGAAGAGTAGAGGATTAAAGATTTGTACCCAGTTGTAATATTATGGCCGAGTCCATGTTTTGCTATGAGAAATCCAAAAATATCCATCAAATCAAATTCTGAAATTTTGCTATGGGAAACCCCAAAAATCAATCAAATCAAATTCTGAAATAGGAGGTGCACATCCACATTATGTCACAAAGATTGTGTTAAAATATCATGAAAATCTATTTATTGGTTCAGGAGTAGTAGCGGATAAGAGATGGGTATCCACTTGTAATGTAATGGCTAAGTCTATGTCCCCAAAAATCAATCAAACCAAATTTTGATATAGGAGGAGCACATATACATTATGTCATTAAGACTGTGTTAAAATTTCATGAATATCTATTCAATGGTTCAGGATGAGTAGAGGATTAAAGATTCGTACCCAGTTGTAATATAATGGCCGAGTCCATGTTTTGGTATTGGAAACCCAGAAAAGTCCATCAAATCAAATTCTGAAATAGAAGGTGCACATCCACATTATGTCACAAAGACTGTGTTAAAATTTCATGAAAATCTATTCAGTGGTTCAGGAGGAGTAGCAGATAAGAGATGGGTATCCACTTCCAATGTAATGGTTTAGTCAATGTTTTGCTCTTGGAAACCCCAAAAATAAATCAAATAAAATTCTGAAATAGGAGGTGCACATCTGCATTTTGTCACAAAGACTGTTTTAAAATTTCATGAAAATGTACTCAGTGGAGTAGCGGATAAGTGATTGGTACCCAGTTGTAATGAAATGGCCGATTTCATATTTTACTATGGGAAACCCCAAAAGTCCATCAAATCAAATTCTGAAATAGGAGGTGCACATCCACATTATGTCATAAAGACTGTGTTAAAATTACATAAAAATCTTTTCAATGCTTCAGGAGGAGTAGAGGATTAGAGATAGGTACCCAGTTGTAATATAATGGCCGAGTCCATGTTTTTCTATGGGAAACCCCAAAAAATCCATCAAATCAAATTTTGAAATAGGAGTTGCTCATCCACATTATGTCACAAAGACTGTGTTAAAATATCATGAAAATCTACTCAGTGGTTCAGGAGGAGTAGCGGATAAGAGATGGGCACCCACTCGTAATGTAATGGCAAAGTCCATGTTTTGCTATTGGAAACCCCAAAAATCAATCAAATCAAATTCTGAAATAGGAGGTGCACATCTAAATTATGTCATAAAGACTGTGGGAAAGTTCATTAATATCTGTTTAGTGGTTAAGGAGGAGTACCGGATAAGAGATGGGTACCATATTGTAATGTAATGACAAAGTCCATGTTTTTTATGGGAAACCCCAAAAATCAATCAAATCGAATTCTGAAATAGGAGGTACACATCTACATTATATCATAAAGACAGTGTTAAAGTTTCATGACAATCTATTCAGTGGTTCAGGTGGAGTACTAGATAAGAGATGGATACCCTCTTGTAATGTAATGGCAAAGGCCATGTTTTGCTATGGGAAACCCCAAAAAGCAATCAAATCAAATTCTGAAATATGAGGTGCATATCTATATTATGTCACACAGACTGCATGAAAGTTTCATGAAAATCTATTCAGTGGTTCTGGTGGAGTACCAGATAAGAGATGGGTACCAACTTGTAATGTAATGGCTAAGAACAAAATTTAAATGTAATGACAATGTCCATGTTTTTCAATGGGAAGCCCCAAAAATCAATCAACTCTACATTATTAAGCAAAGACTGCATTAAATTTTCATAAAAATCTATTCATTGGTTCTGGTTGAGTACCGGATAAGAGATGGGTACCCTCTTGTAATGTAATGGCTTAGTACATGTTTTTGCTATGGGAAACTTCAAAAATCAATCAAATCATATTCTGAAATAGGAGGTGCACATCTACATTATGTCATTAAGACTGTATTAAAGTTTCATAAAAATCTCTTCAGTGGTTCAGGAGGAGTAGCGGATAAGAGATGGGTACCCTGAGGTGTAACGGACGGAAGGACGAATGGAAGGACGGACGGACGACCCCATCACTATATACCCCACTTTTCAAGCGGTGGGTATAATAAGTACGGGATAGAGGGTTCCCTTCGACGCATTCCTTTTCTAGACTGCAGATTTCTTGGACACAAACATTGTAATGCATGTACTACCTATATCCGTACTAAAACATTTTATCAATTTTTAGAACTTCGACCAAAACTATTATGCAAATACCTCTTATTTAACATGTTTGTTGGGGTCAATTCTATAACTTTTGGTGATATAAATCTGTTTCATTGTCAGCCTTTACTTTGATATTAAAAGAAATCGCAGATTATTTTCGACTAGTATCTGACTTCTGTTCGGCTTCATACAGCTCAGTCTCTATATATCTTTTTTTATACTAATCATTTTCACAGAAGAATGTCAGAGGATTGCTCCAAAAATTTACATGATGACATACTGACTCCAGGGTTTCTACCAATTTAGAAACAAAAGTTCATATCTCCTCTTCCGTCATATTATCACCTCATCCACACCATTTCCTTCATATTGGATTAACAATGCCCTTTTCACTGTGACGTCTTATACATGCTTACGTACATTACTCTTTTACGTCGCATACAATCAGAAATATTGAGAGATATCATGGCAGAGGTGATTATGTGACATAAAAAGGGCTATGAGGCTATGTTTCGGAGATTAGGTTTCTGTCTGATATAATATTCCGTTTTCACAATAAATGCCATTCGTTTAAGTAGAACGTCTTTCGGTAAAAGTTTACTGTAGCAAGAACTGTTTATAAAGTAATTGACAATCGAACCGTCATTTTTTATATCTGGCTAGGTCAGATTCCGTCAAATAGATATTTCATCCTTAAAAAATCCTCATTTTAAGGATTATCTGCATCTCATTTATCCAAATGAACCAGACATTAAAGAGACAAATGATACACTAACATAAGCATCATACCTGGGCCTTTACCTTTATATTGACAACTCGGGACAGATTAAATCAAAACTTGCTTGAAAAAATGACAAACGTGATGTTTTGACTTTTCAATTATGAAGTTCTCATTTTTGAGCAGTAATATACCACATCTCATGCAAATGGAGTCAACATTTCACAGCTCATTCGCTATTGTCTTGCGTGTAATGTGTGCATCAATTTCTTTAACATAGCGAAATTACTATCTCAAAAACTACTTAGCCAGTGTTATGTTGAATCTTTGTTACTTTTGTCACTCATATGGTCGTCATCATGAATTGACTGATAGTTACAATTTGTCTGTATCACAAATGAAGATGGACATATTTCAATAGATCCCAAGATATTACTGGATCGGTATGTACCAAATTTGACATTACACCGGACTTTTCACTTACAGTATGAGGGGTGTCACATGTAAAGCAGGTCATGCTTACCTTTTCGGAACACTTCTGTTTTAGAGATTCACACTGTTAGTGCTTTATTTATGTTGCGTTTATTTAATGTTGAGTTTGGTTCGTCTTCGTCGTTTACGTTCTCTGTATGAAATCCTTTTATTGCCATGTATGGATGTATGGTTTTGGCTCTTGCTTCGGTATTTATTTTAAAATTTATCTTAAAACGAATAAGTCACGGACAATGGCAACATCGGAAACACAAAGAAATAAAGACATATAGCTAATGCAATCCATCTCCAACGGAAAATTGTCAACATCCCTTCTGCCATGGACTCTTCTCTTGTAAACAAAATATAAACAATGATCCGAGAATTAAGTTTTGGCACAAACGTAAAAATAAAAAAATTAGATTTTTTTTCTAATTTTCAATGTCAGATATTGTAATTTGCACGAAATAAATTTACTTTTTTGCATTAGGAAACCGAAATATTGATGCAGATTACGAATTTTACATAAAACAAATAAAAACAGCAGAAAGAAATGAGATTCAACTTCATGAAGAGGAGTATGATAACAATTATAAGATGTTGTGTAGAGAAGATGTCAAGGTTTGTTTCAAAATAGCAGTTAAGTGTTTTACAGTTTTACAAAATAAAAAAAAAAAAAAACTTTTCTATCACCAAGAGGCCATTAAGATGGCTATTGCTATATCATATATCGGCCAAGGAATACCGAAACAAGGAAAGAGTTCTAAACAAAAAACATGGCAATTCATATTTGACACAAATTGAGACAATTAACAAAGAAAAAACAAATTAAAATAGTATAAAACTATAGCACCAGGAGAGTGAACCCCTAAAATGCACGTATCATCAGGCCATACGGAGGGGAAAAGCATCATCTACTCCGCGTGTCACAATGTCAATGAAAAGTTTGGTTTTTCATAGTGGGTGTATTTCAGTTGGTTAATATACACGAAGTTATATTTTCTCATTTGTGAAGGGGAAACTTTGTAACGATCTATCAAATCATGGTAACGACCGTAAAGCTTCTGGTGAATCAGTGGTCTCCCTTTTTTCGAGTTCATTTGGGTATATGAAATGAAGGTTGTCCTCAATTGTTATTGTGTTATAAATCCAATTTTTGTTTCCAAAAACCAATTTAAAGAGAAAGATTACGCAACGACGAAAAACAGGAGCGCAGTATGCTTAATTTTCTCATTAACAATTTATTTTGTCACATTTATTGGTGGTATACCATTAGGCACTTCTTCCGCTCCTCGACTTGCAGACTTGTTTTTTTTATATTCTTATGCGACTTAAATTCTTCAGGAACTTGTAAAAGATCATAGAATAAAAGTTCCTCTAATCTCACTTATTTTTATGATGTTCTTTTCGTTATTGAAACATCTTTTGCTAAATTGATCCCATTGATATATCTTCAGAATAAGAAATTAAGGAAACAAAACCACTGAACTACTCCTTTTTGGACTTTTATCTGGAATTTGACGAAAATAGTCATCTTAGTGCTAAACTTTACGACAAAAGGGACGATTTGAATTTCAACATTATCAATTTTTCTAACATGAACAGTAATATTCCAGCTTCTTCAAGATTCTTTTTTTACTTAATACTGGGATGATCATTCCTTCTTACTATCTACGACCTTTAAATAGCAAAGGCTGTTGAGTTGCTACCGGACACTACCAGAATGGAAGGGGAGGTTTGGCGCGATATAAAACATACATTTACTTTTGAATGCCTGTACCAAGTTAGGACCATTACGGTTGACAATTTCTACCTGCTTTGTCGTTTTGCCTCTTGGACTTTGGCTCTTTACAATTCTTTTTGGTGGTTTTGTTTTTGACCCTATTTTGAGAATTTTTCAATTAAAGAATATTATTTATCACTAAATACCGAACTTACTGTGAATTCAATTTCTGCATATGCACATTTCGACAACTTATGCCTCCTCATTGTAGATTAAAGGAGTTGGTTTGCTTATTGTCCCTTTTCCTGAACTAACACTTGGATTCAAACGAATAAAGAAACAAATTTGCTAAAAGTGAGACACATATAGTCTCCGTAGGTATCGCTTATGTCTGTTGGAATACTTGTTCTCGATTTCTACGATATGTTATCAGTTACAAATAAAGCATTTCGATTACAATCTCTTGGTTATACTTTTTGTTAGAACAAGTGTGATACTTACTAAAATGTGTCCAATTTTTACCTAGTGCCAAATAAAAATATCTTTACCGCCTTTTTAGTACAGAAGAGACTGATGTATTAAATCCCGGATAACTTAACTTATGATGTGAGAGAGTAGTATAGAGTTTAGAAATATCAAATGTTTTTATACTGTTGCAATCCGTAAGTTCAGTTTAAGATATATATTCTACAAAGTCTTTCGTGTTTTTGAGAACCCAACCTGAAGAGTATACTTTGTCATTATATATCTTTAGACGATCTCTGACTGCAGCAGCTAAGAAAGGGGTTTTGTTATGCATTCGGCAGACCAAGCATGTACTCTGTTTTAAGGGTATTTATATAACTTGGGTAAAAGCGAGTTAAATGTTGGGTGTGGAGTCATTAAGAGGTATCCGATGCGAGAGATGTTTGCTATATTTTAATTGTGGCGTACCGCTTAGTCTTTACAGACTGGTAATATGGATATACCATCATGCTTTCAAAAATTGGCTTTTTAAAATGTTATTCTGACCACCAGTTTACAGTGCCAACGTCCCACAATTTTATTAAGCCACGTTTACGTGCATTTAACTTGGAGAGTACATTGTGGTGTTGTTTAAATGTTGTGGTTGCCTTCTACTAGTCTTTTTGTCGACAGTAGTAGTAAGAACATTTTGCCAATTTATATTATATTTGTTGACGATTCTGCATCCTTTGCGTAAGTAAAGACACGATTGTGGCGTCGTTAGACGTTTAGCATTGAATTCCACATAAATTGATGATAGAGACCGTCTGACTACATTGTACTTTTTACCAGGTCAACCAAACCTCATTGCTGAAGGCCTCATGGTTACTTCAATAACAACACCAAATGCATCGATCCATTACTTTGTTTTATCTGCACTGATGAGACATAAAGTTGTCGAAATGCGCATATGCAGAAAATAAATTAACAGGAACTTCGGTATTTTGTTATTGATTTTGCCATGTTTCAAAAGATACGTTTTCCTCCTGTGCATTTACTCCACGCACATTCTCTTTTTTTTTCCTTTTTTGTAATGATGTAATGCCACTACTTCGAAATTAGAGTATCAACTACATCATGGGTGACAACAGACTTTACCGACAGAGGTGACGTATGTGCAACACCTTACAAAATAACCACTTATGTTTCGCTGACTTTCAATTTTCTGCACGCAAACACGTCATGTAATTTAACAATCGGCAATGTCGCGTACTGACGTTATAGTGCATTTTGTACTCAAATGTTGTAGCATTAAACCCTGAAATGACACATAATGGTCAAGTTTTGTTTTTATAGTTATGTGAATGAGTTTTGGGCTGCAACATTAGTAGTATGACCAAGGGCTAAAGTCTGCATTCTACCACATGAAATTGTAATATCCAAATGGTAAAATTTTTAAAAAATTACATGTTTAAGCATGATATTAAAACACTCTTAATCATTCATTTGCGACAACGATGACAGAAATGGATTGAAACCAAACATTTCTGACGGCACAAAAACATATGACTGAACTTACACTTGCTGTTGTAAACTTGACTTAGAGCATGTTTTAATTGATTAAATTATTACATTTGCAGACTCCCCGGGAACAAGCCAAGTTATACTGTTTCTATAGCAACACATCAATTCCATATCTGAAAAGGAAGATTGAAGTTGTGAATTTAGCTCCACAAATACTTGTCTACCATGAAGTGTTGTCCAATACTGAAATAGATTTGATACGAGATCTGGCCAGTAAAGGGGTAATATATATTTTGCAGAAAAATGTAAATTGCTGCAACATAACATGTCGATCAAGTAAAAATAAATCTTCTGATGTAAACTCTAGTCAACACACTTGAATAACAGTTGGTTGATTGTTGTAACTTACTCCTGATACATTTTCTAAATTTGGGTTATAATCAGCTGACTTCATCATTGTGTGTGTTCGTGTTGTTCATCTTTGTATGTGTGTGTCTTCATTTTTCTTTTCTGTGCCGTACCCATGTTGTGTCTCTGTTTTTTTTTTCTTTTTTGTTGTTTCTGATGTTGCCATTTTCCTTGGATTGTTCGTTTTGGATTGATGGTTCGGTTCTCACTTACTTCCGTAAATGAATTGTACAATAAACGAATGGACTTTAAAATTTGAACAAATAATTAGATCGTCAAGATTAGGAATTACTGACTTTAAAGGATAGTTTAAAATGACTTCACAATCATACAACATACTACGCAATTCATTGTTTCTTCTCTTAATCTCAGTTCTAGATCAGTGCAGAACCTTCACCACCTTTGATGTCAAATTTCTAGTTCCATGTTATTTCGACTTTTTCATGGAGGTAAATAATCATTTTTACCCTATAGTTCTCTAACAGTTTTTACACATATTTTGGTACATGGATTTCCAAATGTTTTGATTTGATCTGCACTGAAGTTGTCGAAATGCGCAAATGCAGAATCTAAATTAATAGTTATTTCGATATTTTGTTACAGTAGAACTTCGATGGCTCGAATTTACATAGCTCGAACACTATGGATGTCTCGAACTCATTTTCTGGTCCCTTTTTTGGAGTTTAAACATATTTCGACCTCAATAGGTCTAACAGCCCTCTTGCTTGAACTGTTTTCATCAGTCCCTTTGGTGTTCAATATATCAAAATTCGACTATATTTAATTCCACTTTGCAGATGCAACTGCTGGTGGACGGTTAGTCACCGAAGGCATTCACCATTCTAGTAGCCAGTATTTTGGTGCTGGTCCGAAAATCGACTTTATTTGAAAATTTCAATATCTAAATTCAACAAAATTTTGCTCAAAACTAAGGAGCTCCCTCTATCAGATTTTACGAATATTTGGGTACATTGATTTCCAAATGTTTTGATTTTATCTGCACTGAAGAGACATAAGTTGTCGAAATGTGCATTTGCAGGAACCATATTAACAGTAACTTCGGTGTTTAGCTATTTTCATTTGGCAAATTACCAGATTCAGTGAATTTTAAAAGGACCAATAAATTTATGAGCTATTGGGCAAATTACGAAAACAAGTTAATGATAAACATATTTGAGAAAATGGGAAAAGGATGTCGGATGAAACTGTTTCTTGCAAAAATACACACCATCAAATTTTTATACGAAACTATAAATAACCATACACATATAGTTCAGAGAAAACACATGTATTATACCATCTGTTCCGCAACCTTTATTCAGTAATTGATTTCCGAGAACTTGTTTTAGTTCGCAATGCTTACTTAGAAGTTCTATCCAAGCAATTCCTTGTTATTAGTTACATTTGTATTGTTCCAATATACTCAAGCCAATGTCTGGATTCGGTCATTTCCTATAGCAAGGCATATAGAAAATTAATCTTCCGTCCGTCTTTGCGTCCGCCCGTCCGTCCGTTACACCTGAGGGTAACCATCCCTTATCCGTTATTCCTCCTGAAGATATGAATAGATTTTCATGAAACTTTAACAGTCTTTGTGACATAATGTAGATGTGCACCTCCTATTTCAGAATTTTGATTTAATTGATTTTTTGGGGTTTCCCATAGCAAAACATGGACTTTGCCATTACATTACAAGGGGGTACCCATCTCTTATCCGCTACTCCTCCTGAACCAGTCAATAGGTTTTCATGAAACTTTAACACAGTCTTTGTGACATAATGTAGATGTGCACCTCATATTTAAGAATTTGATACAATTGATTTTGGGGGTTTCCCATGGCAAAACATGGACTTTGCCATTACGTTACCAGGGGTACCCATCTTTTATCCGCTACTCCTCCTGAACCACTGTATAGATTTTCATGAAACTTTAACACGGTCTTTGTGACATAATGTAGATGTTCATCTCCTATTTCAGAAATTGATTTAATTGATTTTTGATGTTTTCCATAGAAAACATGAACTTTGCCATTACATTACAAGGGATACCCATTTCTTATCCGCTAGTCCTCCTGAAACACTGAATAGATTTTCATGAAACTTTAACACAGTCGTTGTGACATAATGTAGATGTGCACCTCCTACTTTAGAATTTGATTTAAATGATTTTTGGGTTTCCCATAGCAAAACACGGACTTTGCCATTACATTACAAGGGGGTACCCATCGCTTATCCGCTACTCCTCCTGAACCATTAAATAGATTTTCACGAATCTTTAACACAGTCTTTCTGACATAATGTAGATGTGCACCTCCTACTTCAGAATGTGATTTGATTGATTTTTAGGGTTTCCCATAGCAAAACATGGACCTTGCCAGTACATTACAAGTAGGTACTCATCTCTCATGCGCAACTCATTTAATGATTTTCATGAAACTTTAACACAGTTTTTGTGACATAATGTAGATTCGCATCTTCTATTTCAGAATTTAATTTAATTGATTATCAAATGGGGGAGCGGGGGTATATATCAGTTAGCTTTGCTTACAGTTTTTCTAGTTTTCTTTGTGTGGCGTTAACACACTTCCGTACATTCCCATTGTGGTCGACAAATTTTCAGGTGGTTTTGGTGCTTTGTCATTTTGCATCCTTGACTTTGGCTCTTGACAATTCTGTTCTGTATTATGTTATAACTTCCATTTGAGGGAAGCAATCCCCGAAACAAACGTTCTGACTAAAACAAAAAGTATTGCGTCAAAATAAAGTTCAATCGTTCCAATTGTAAAATTTTCTCTAAAATGGCATAATGAAAAAAATATTATTCAGAGATCGGTTTTATTCATATAATATTTGTTTTCCGGTTAATGATATATATACACCTTGCATCTCTCTCTGAAATCTGATACATACAGGCACTTTGAAACGTACAAATTGTGACGAGAAAACGCTCAGCAAACAACATTACAAAGATACAGAAACTCTCAAAATTCCAACTAAAGATAACGTCTAACCTACTATTTAGTGGATTCCTAAACTTCCCTACAAACATCGTTTTATTTCGGCTTCGCGTATTATTCTACCATAAATTTGTCCATTCAGTGAACTTACTTGTATAAAGGAGTTAGTAGTATAACATTTTGAAAAAAAATGTGAAATCTCTGGTGTCATTTCATTTGGACTGTAAAAATTCTTGAAGTTTTACATGCATTACAATCTATAGAAAAGACCAGTTTAATCTATTGGCAGTTATCATTTTTCTACACTTTATACAACCCTTCCACATAATTTGATTAAATCCAGATTGGGACAACTTATAAAATGGTCTTTTAAATTTTCGGGTCTTCAGTTCCTTTGCTGTAACAAAAAGCAAGGATGCTTCTCAATTATTACTTACAACAATTATTGCTCCTGAACATTTGATGATATGATTAAGGTACTGAATCTCCTGCTAGACAACATCTATGCTCGTTTTGGCATCGTCATTTACCATTAGGTTATTAGAATTCCCATGGGTACTAATATTGCATCTCTCATTTCTGTTCTGTTACGAACATGACTTCATAAAAAAATTAGAAAAATGGAACTGTACCAAACAGTGAGAAACCTATTTCTATTTTCAATGATAAAATCAGGTATATTGACGATATCCTTACTATAGACAATCCCCAGTTTTTTTAAAATCATGTCGACATCATTTACCCACAACACCTGAAACTTAATAAAGAAAACAATGATTCCAAATGCTATCCTTTTCTGGATCTAAGTATCATCATTGACTCTGGTAAAATAAAAACTAAAATTCATGATTAAAGGAAGTTACACAAGGTGTGTATATCTCAACTTATACGATTCGCTCGCGTTTGTTCTTCCTTTGGCGATTTTAATGAGGGTAACCTTACTCTCACATCCAAACTTTTACAACAAGGTTACAGATTTCATGAATTATTAAATACTTTTAAGAAGTTTTACAGAAGATATGAACATTTGATTTCTAGATATGATGTAACTGGCAAACAAAGGGTAAAGGGTATTTTTGATTCTCAATTTTATTGAAATGTTGTTTAAAATGTCAGAAACTGATAGAATTCCTGAAAAACGGGGACGTGACTTACATTCTTTACGTATAAATAGTGATTATCGACGGGATATTCTAAACAAATCCGTTTAATTGGCTTTGGATTCCAGTGACCTGAAGACTGTACACATATACTGGCCTCTCACTGATACTGCCGATATCTACTGAAATACATGATGACTCTTTTCAAAACCCTTCGGGGAGTTTTGAGTTTGATTTTTCTTCCGACAGTGTTTTAACCGCAGACTAGGTTTCTTGAGCAGTTTAGCGGCGAGCACCCTTTGACCCATCTTTCTAAATTACGTTTTTTCATACTTTCCTTGTCCAAGATAGTGGTCAAGGAGTTAGTAGTCTACCTGTATTGGGTTTTATTCGTATTTTATTTATACTATTTGGAAGTGGGTGGAGAAAGGGGAGGTTTGGGTACCAATTAACCGGTTTAACACTGGCTTTTGCTAGTGTCTACTAAGTCCAGCAATCCCGAGTTCCTATCGTTGTTTATATTTGTCTCTTGTCTTCGTTATTGTTAATCTGGTGGAGATCGCTTGTGAATTGTGGCATGTGATTGTAGATTCGGTCATTGTAGGTATTTACTGTTGTCCTGTTTTTGTAATTTTGAAATTGTGGATTTCCTATGTTGGGGTCCTAGTGCTGCTGATGAGGAATTAATTTCCGAAATGGCCATGCAAGTCTTTAAAATTTATAGCAGTTGGAGTGAACATATGTGTTATGATCTCATGTTAATTTACTCCATATCCTTTCATAAAATATTCACATGCGTGAAATAGAGTATTAGTAAAGGTGTTTCTCATCCTCAAATTTACGGAAATGTTGTTTAAATTGCCACAAACTGATAGAAAATCTTGAAAACTGAGGTGTAACTTATATTCTTTACGTAACAGGCTACACTGACAGGATATTCTGTAAGAATCCTTTAAATTGGCTTTGGGGTCCGGTTAGCCGAAGATTGTATAAGTATACTTACTTCTCACTGATACTGCCAATGTTTACTGAAATACACGATGATTCTGTACCAAATATGGAAGTTTTGAGTTTTTTTTTCTTCTGTAGTGGGACATTGGCCTCTTGAGCTAGCCGGCAGCTTAGCAGCGAGCAGTCCTCGACCGATCTTTAAAATTACGTTTTGTCTTATTCTTTCCTTTTATTTCAAGATAGTGGTCATGGAGTTGAAAGTCTACCTATATTTGGTTTTATTTGCATGTTTATCATTCTATAGATAAGGGGAAGATAAAGGGGAGGTTTGGTCACCCATAAACTGGTTTAACCCTACCGTTAGCTTTTGCTAGTCCAGTACCAATCCGATTTCCTATCGTTGTTTACGTTTGTCTTTTGTCTTTAATTGATGTTTATCTTGTGTAGTTTCCGGTTGAATTCTGACATGGGATTGTCAGCCATTGTGGGTGTTATCTTTTCTTTTGCAATGTCAAATTGGTACGGCAGAAGACTTTAGAACAACCACAGTATGGAAGAGACTGTGGATAATGCAATACTATGTGTATTCTTGTCACATATTAAATATTCAATGCTAAGCAAAATGTCAGAGACGTACAGCAAGTGTTGCAAATATAATGGAATGTTACTGGAATAATACTTATTTATCATCTAGCAGTTTGAAGTTTTAATCACGCGTTCCTTATCTCCAGGATGGTTTTTTTATTATTTTATTTTATTTTATTTATTTTTTTTTTTTGTATCAGCAAATGACTCCATCTCGATACCAAGGCGAATGCATTAATGCAGTCATTTCCTGTGTTGTGTCATTCATTTACCAAAGCACATGCTTGATGCCAAAGTATCCGTATCCCAAAATGATATATGAACCGAAGCGAAACTGCGATCTATATATTATTTTGAAAGTGAGAGACCGGTCCATAAACTGTCATTTGGCAAAAATTGACATGAACTCTTTGTTATGTTATACTCGTCTTATTTTCATCTTTTTGTTAGCATGCAAATTATCCATGTGTGTGTGTGTGTGTGTGTGTGTGTGTGTGTGTGTGTTCCAATATTTAAGCAGTATACGTGTATATTCCTCAATTATATTGTATATACATTTGTAACACAACAATGTCGTATTCTTGTATGTTTGTTATGTATATGTATATGGACATGCCATCAAACTAATGGCATTCATGATGATTTTGAAAAACATGTATATTTCAGTTAAATTAAATCCATGTAGATAGATGACCCTTTCCACAAATTATGTCATCTTTCTATTCTAACATTTCGACTGACATAAAAAAATTGAAATGAAAATATGAAATATTCAAATGTGTTTAAACCCCCCCCCCCCGGCCATAAAATCAATATCGTTATGAAATATATATTTTAGATATAAGACACAACGGTTATGACATTTCTATACCTGTTTTCGAAGTTATCAATTTCAAAATCCATGGTTTTTCACTTTAGGAAAACGGTTCCCGAGGGAGAAGCCCAAAATTAATATAGTACATAACAGAAAAATAAACAAACTGTAAAAGAGGCAAAGTATAGTAAACCGGAAGCGACATGAAGTTTAAACCCGTCGTCAAGTATAGTACCCCGCTGTCAAGGTAAACAAATAACTGTTCAAATATAGTAACGTCAGATTATCCAACAAAATCATGTGATTTTTAACCGTTATGTACTAATATCATTTCATGATTTCAAAACACCAAGCTGAGATACTTAGTGTGTTAATTCAATACCGGCAAAACACACATCAATGAGTAATGACTATGAACTCACTTGGAAAATCAAAAACCAGACATACAACAATATTATCAGTTCAGCAGATTTACACATGCTCCATCCTACAAACACGTATTATTAAGCAGAGTTACTAGGAGCTGGTTCTGTCCATGAATTGAAATCGGACTAGATCTTTGACTGTGAGGCCTATGAATAGTAATTGACCACAAATGAAATGGTTTATAATATTTTGCTAGTTTCAGAGATCAGCATTATTCACAAATGATACAGAATTTTTAGATTCAACACGTGTTAGTCAGACGTAAGTATGAAGTGGTCTTGTTTGATTTGAGTCAATATTTCTGACCCATGGTTTAATTATAGTTTTCATAACGAGAAAGAATTGTATATCGATGGATATCAACTAGAGTTATGTAATTTCAAAATATAATAAACGAGCCTTTGGCGAGTTTATTATATTAGAAATTAAATAACTAGAGTTGTTCAAACTATTTCTCGTATGATTTTCATAATATTCAGTGCCGAACTGCTGTTTTTGTTTCAAACAACAACACTGTTGCTAGGTAACGTTAATCACGGGCCAACGAGATTTCACAGTGGTCCAATAAAACGTCGAAAAAATAATAGCACATCACGCGTGATGTTTTATTACTTGAAGCTCGACGAATGAAATTACTGTAAAAGCGATTCAACAAGTTCATATCTAACTCCAGGTTCAAAGGGTGAATAAAAGGATATGGAGTAAATGCACATAAGACAAAGTTTCTACAGATACATGGTAAAAAAACAAGCAAAGGAACAACGCTTTTATTGTTGTTCTTCATCTTGAAGTCACCATAAGTCCTTCAACAATGAGCTTTGCTCATACCTGAAAGTCTCGTTATGTGCCACAAATAACTATTCGTACAAGGAATAGATAATAAGCGTGCATCATAAGAGAAATATATATATATATATGTTACATTACAAATTGGAATTCAGTAGGATCCAGAATCCTCCTAGTACAAATTGGAATTCTTATTTCTACTGGGACAAATTAGAATTCTGATTTGTACTGGATTTAATCTTGTCTTGAATAGCGAACTGATTTCAGGCTGTGCCATTTGTGCCAGTTCTAATTTTTCAGTATTCTAAGTATACACTGAATCGTAAAAGAAACACACAATTCTTGCTGTTCAGTATACTATCCGTGTCATTTTGATCACTGTGTATTGGCGTAGCAATAGAATCAGTTTTACACGGAGAATTACATCCGAGTTAAGCTGATCGCTATGAGATTTTATTTAAAAACAAACCAAGTGAGAAATGTGAATGTAAAAATGGAAATGGCACCGCCTGAAATCAGTTCGCCATTCAAGATAGGATGTGTCTGTATTGTAGATCATAGATTGTAGATTCCTGAACGAGTTAATCATATGCCAATGTAATGCTATACAGCAGAGTACCCTCCCCCAGTAAAAAGAGAGGTCTCAACATTAAGATAGTATATAATACCATATAGTTCTTTTAATATCCCTGTATGATGACAACTTTATACCGAAAAATGAAATGGATGTGGCAAACACTGTAAAAATCTGATGCAATGAAAGGAGAGAAATCCATGTTTCTTATTCACGAAGAGTAATCCGTATATAATCCGCACGAGGTATTTAGTAGATATCATGAACATTTGCTGATCATAAGGTTAGAGTAGCAATGCAGAATCACTAGTTTAATTCATTTATTGAACTCGGACTGTTACTTTTTCACATTTAATTTACAAATGGCATAATGAGGAATGTGTTACATATCTATTTTTAAATTTAAGAAAGACAACTCAAGTGTTCTTTCGTTCTGTTTCGCATGGCATACGTACAAATAAAAACAACGAAAGGAGCCGTATCGGTTTACGAATGAAAAATGGCTAAGAATGAAGCCTTTTTAACTGTTTGACCTACATGATTATCCAGTTCAACAATCTCAAAATTGTAATTGGATGTTAAAATTCTTAAATTCACTTGCGCATATTCAAGTTTTGTGCAATAACCAGGCCAATACGTTTACGGCTTGTTTCGTCAAAATGTGAAACATCTCTAGTATGCGATGCCCTTGTCGTAAATCGAAAATTCCCTGATCTACCAAATGTCACAGAGTTCCACCAATTGTTTCAACAAACGAACAGTTATATTAGAATTGTGTCATTTGCTATTCGATTGTTGTAGTGTTTAGTTTTTATATATTAAAATGCTGTGAAATATACTTCTTATAATTTTTTTTTTAAATAATTAGCTTTTAATTACAGTGATATCCAGAATGCTCCTGAACAAAATATCCAGTATTATTCTGGATCATACTACACATTTAGTAGGATTCAGAATCCTACTTGCATAAATCAGAATATCGCAATTTCTCCTAGGAGAAATTGGAATTCCAAGTTTGCAATGGATTAAATCCAGTTTTAACTAGAATTCTAATTTTCCTGGTAAAAATTGGAATTCCAATTTGTACTAAATAAAATCTAGTAAAAATAGGAATTCTAATTTTGTCCCAGTAGAATTAAGAATTCCAATTTGTACAAATGTACTAGGAGGATTCCGGATCCTACAGGATTCTAATTTGTACTGTAACGTATATATTTTTGTGTCAGTAGAGTTCAAATTTATTTAAAGATTTAGTACCAACATTCGCATAGAAACAATATTATACTCAATGAATTTGTAGAACGAAAGGAAATGCAAAAGTACAGGAAGCTTAAAAGATCAATATTTAAGAATGAAAGTATGACGAAAGACGCAGCTCAGAGATATGACAGAGTCCTTGGGGATAGAAAACCGGTTCCTGATATGTATGCATCATCCGTGATTTTAGAATATACATGTCTTAAGCAAATATCGTACAAAAACAAATCCAGTCATACAGCTAAGGAAGATAGACACTTTTATTAATTTATCACAATAGCCCCTGTTGAAGCTTTTGTTCAAAATGACCTCTCATTTGAAGTAGACGCCACTTTTCTGCATGAGTTTACACATTGTTTTGAAAATCTAAAGTTCAGTTTAGTTGTCCCTTCAAAAATTCCGTCGTATGTGTGGCTAGAAGTAGCAACCCCTTCTTTTCACTACTTTAGGGATGGTTTACCAACCACCTTACTAACTACGCCACGTCCGCAATAGATTAATAAACATATTTATCTTCACAACTAGTGTTTAAGAAAAATATCAAAACTTGCATACTCCAATAGAAGTTGCCTAGTATGTCATTTAACCAAACAGCTCTTTAACTCTGACCAAACCCTCGTCACCACCGTTATTTTACATACCTACAAAATTACAGTGCGAACTCGCTTACTTACAACAGTAAGTCATGTTGGTTTATTTACGTATTTATAGTTATTGAAAACAAATAATAAATTTCAAAAGTCGTATCAGATATGAATAATTCTTTTTTATTGTGGTTCAAGTTAGATTCCGAACATTTCGAACAAAAAATGTGATTGGCATTCAACCTGAAAGACATCTTTTTCCACACTCTTGCTCAGGTAAAAGCCCCGAAGGCTAACGACCATCGGCCTTCACCTGTGCACTCGCGTTGAAAAAGAAGCCTCCCTGATTCAATACTGGCCAGCTCTATGGTTTAAATGTATGGTATCTAATATTTAACTTCAGCGTATTTGACTTAATACGTTCAAAACTGCCAATTCATTACGACTGACACAGAATGCCAATATGACCTAAACTGGGCAATGTGAATTAAGTCCGATATGAGGTTTTATAACTCCTCTTTATTTATCGACTATCGTTATGAAAACATTAAGATAAGCCAGAAGTGTAATTTGTCGACTGCTACTTTCAATTAAAAAAGGCCGCGAGGTCTTTTACTTGAAAAAAAAGAAAAGATGGAAAGCAACTAATACAAAACAACGGCAGCAGGATACCGAAGGAATAAGGGAAGTGATGACAAAAAAAATCGAAGTCCAAAGACATGGCAAAAACGGCAACAGAGAAAAACAAAGACAAAACAAGGACGTGAGACAGATACAATGCAAGGAAATGAAAAAAATAATAAATGAACAAATGACGTGGTTACAAAGTTCAAAGTCCAGGGGCATGACAGAACGGAGAACGCAGAAAAACAAAGACAAATAAAAGACAAAGCACGGAAAATAAAACACAACAATCAGAACTACAAGGCATTTTTAGTGTAAACTCACATAAAAACCGGGAGTGACATCAGGTGCTCCGGAATGATAAATATGTCCTGCTGCACCAGTTGCACCTGTCAGATCATCAGGTCAAGTCAAAACTGGTAATGTCAAATCCTTGAAGACGTGAAATAACGATAACTTCGGCATTTTGTTATTATTCACATTTAGAATTCTCAACAATGATACCTGCCGATATTATGTACCTTCGTGCTTTTCTTGGTTGATTGATTTATATGAGGTAAATCATTAAAACGGAAGAGGTCGACAATTTTTTTTCAATTTAATTACATAGCATGTGCTTCTTATTAAAAAGTTACACTGTCATGATTGCTAATTTGGAAATGAGAGAGTATTTTCAAATATGGTCCTAAAACTTTATATTGATATTTCTTGCTACTTGGAATCTAGGGTTAATGATAGTTTTTAACCTTTGAACGCACATTTATTAGATTTCTATTTATCACAATACTGAAATCTCTAAATCCGCCTGGCAGGATGTGTTACGACAAAGCTGCCTTTGATATTCGGATGCATTGTTAGTGTAGTGCTGGGCACATCATCTGAGTATAAAGGTTCTCAAAGTATGAATTTATAGCTCCCCAAAAACTTGTCTGACGTCAGTATTTGTAACTTTGACAAGAAATATACACAATGTGCTCGTATATTTTGTTTGATGGTTTTAGAAACATTATTTAGACTGTCTTGTTAAGGAGATGGGTATTGACACTTCATCTGGCAATCCTACTTATACTCCAACTGCATTATCAAGGGACAAGATAATCACAAATCACACTTCTGTGTTAGCATCCTTCGGTATCAAAGTGGATGAAAATAACAGTTATCTCCCTTACATTTACTGGATACCTGAGCTTCACAAGAATCCCTACAAACAGAGATTCATTGCAGGATCTGCCAGATGCACCACTAAGCCCCTATCCAAACACTTAACTGAGTGCAGTTAGAGATGGTCTAAAAAGCTACTGCGAAAAAGCCTATTCCACGAGCGGCGTGAATCAGATGTTGGTTCTTAAAAATTCCGAAGATCTCCTTGAACAGCTCTCCTCAAACAGTCTCGCATACTTAAATAACATTCTAACTTTTGATTTTTCTACCCTTTATACAACTCTACCACATAATAAACTTAAAACAGTAATTTCTGATCTGATTCATCAATGTTTCTGTACCAAAAACGGAGAACGCAGCTATTCTTATTTGGTAATAGGAAAAATAAAACATATTTTGTTAAGAACCACACTGAGTCAAACAAGAAATACAGTGAAAATGACGTGATAAAGATGCTTGAATTTTTGATCAACAACATTTTTGTTGAATGTGGAGACCGCATTTTTCAACAGACAACAGGGATTCTTAAGGACACAAATTGTGCGCCACTTTTTGCTGACCTTTTCCTTTTTTCGTATGAAGCAAAGTTTTTACAAGGGCTGATACAACAGAAACAAAAACAACTAACCCAGACTTTCAGCTTCAGATATATAGACGATGTACTTTCTCTTAATAACCCAAGATTTTAAGAATATTTACATCGCATCTACCCCAGTGAACTTGAAATTAAAGAGACAACCGATACACCCAATTCTGCTTCATACCTTGACCTTTTGTTATACATTGACGGACATGGGCGTCTGAAATCTAGATTATATGACAAACGTGATGATTTTGACTTTCCAATCGTGAACTTTCCCTTTCTTTGCAAAAATTTACCTACCTCCCCAGCGTATGGAGTGTATATCTCACAATTAATTCGTTAATGTAGAGCGTGCAGTACATACAGTGACTTTACAGTGACTTTGTGGAAAGAGCAAAAGTACTGTCACAAAAACTGTAGAGTCAGGGATATATTCAGCCGTTGTTACTTTTATCCCTTCAGAAATTCTATGGCCGTCACCACGACATCATAGATAGATATGAAATGTCAGTGTCACAACTGAAAACTGACATTTTCAACTATATTCACGTCTTCCCGGATTTAACATTCCGGTTTTTACTTTACCCTGGATTGACCCACTGACAGTGTGACGGGCGCTGTATACAGAGCAATACATGCTTACCCTTCCGGGCCACCTGATGTCGCTCTCGGTTTTGATGGGAGCTCATACTGTCAGTACTTTAGTTTTTTTGTATTGTCTTGTTTAATTTTAGTTTTGTCTTCGTCAGTTATGTTTGTGGTACCGATTTGTTCTTGTCTGTGGTTGAATACTAAAGTGATTACAAAAGCTTTTCCAAATTTCACCTTGGTATTGTTTGAGGGTTAGAGAAGTGACACGTACCATGCTTCTCAATTGGTTTTGTGTCAGGGTTAGAAAATTACAATAACCAATCAGTAACCTGACAGACCTTTAAAAACATATACCTCACTGACCGTGTGACGGGTAATGTATACAGAGCAGGACATGCTTACCCTTCTGGAGCACCTGATGTCACTCTGTTTTTGAGAATTCACACTGTTAGTGCTTCTTTTAGTTTTTTGTGTTGTATATGTAGTGTTCGGGTGTTTTGTAGGCATGTGCACGTGGCGTCTTTGGTCTTCCGTCTTCTGGTGTTTGATTTATGTAATCTAGGTGCTTTGTTCCTTTGGTATTCTACTGCCGTTGTTTGAGAAGAAGTTCCGAGTTACATAACATATGCATGAAGGTTACCAAACAATGCTCACAATATATTTCACAATTGTGGTTCTTCTGATAAATGGGAGGACATACTAGTTACGTTGTCTTTCATTTGGATATAACCAGTCTAAGAACTTCTTTTAAAACAATAAATTTATTTATGTCCAGAACACGCATAAATGTATGGCATGATATCCATTGTCATTTATAATGTTATCTTGCTAAAATCAATAAATGCACATTTCGACGGCAAGTGTTAAGTCATTAATATGCAAAAGTAATGTCGTGACCTTATTTTACAAAAGGATATGGAGTTAATGAACATGAGACCATAACACATATGTTTACTGTATGGCCATTTCGGAAATTAATTCCTCATCAGTAGCATTAGAACCAAAACATAGGAAATCAAAGACTTAAAAAATGTTTAAAAAATGCATAAAACCAAAAGGAATCCGAATAATCAATAATATCAAATATGGCTAAGGACAATACTACGATGGGAGGAGTTATACGTTAGTTTAAGAATTTACATAATTTAGATAATAGTTATAAAAAAGTGTACACATGAGATATAATCTCATGTACAAGTACACCATATCTAAGATAAATAAAAAGCATACATCTCAAACACGGGGAATTATTTTACCAACTCCACACTGCATTAAAAGACAGACTCCTCCATAAAATATTTAACGAAAGGATATCGGGTATATCTATTTCACTTTTCACTTAATTGGCAGTCACGCATTGCAAAAATGGAAGCTCTACCGGATGTTCATTTTCTGATTCTAGTTCTAGTACTAGTTCTGTCTAACGCCTTGACGTCAGACAAAAATTCAAATTGTTGATATAATCATTTAAAGACATTGAAACACGTGTACAACATAGCACATTTCACTGATTATTAGGCAACGATGGTATTCATCAGTCTAGTATTCAGACTTGTTTGACATAACAATTTTACCTTGAATTTATATTTTATAGACTATTTTTATCAAAAACATAACGTCTTAATGTACAGCAGCTTCATTCCGTGCATTACCTTCAATGAATGTCCTTTGTAATGGATTTGGTCACATTTTTCAAAATATTCGGTTATGAGTACTTCTTTCTGTCATGTCTGGATTATAGCTTCCCATATTATTTGATGCTTATGATGCTACTCATGAAAGGTTATTCCTTGAAACACATATACAGCATAACAAAATTTACAGTGTATTATGAAACTTGGGTAATTTTGTAGTTTTTACTATATAACAACGGCAGTAGATGTTACACGGTATAGGTCTCCATACTGACACGTCATGCCAAGAAATCCTCTGGTAGCATTATAATATCGAATTCATTTTTGTTTACAATCTGGGGGATGCTTATCTTTAAATTAACAGTCTGAATATAACTTGTCAGTCTTTACGTATATGCATATATTAAAAGTTTATGAACCTAAAGACTTTTCATAAGGTTTTTCATTTTTTTGATTCATTCAATGCACAGTTCATTGTTGTTATATTTCTGTGAACGTATCAAGAAAACAAAATAATTGAAAAATTCCTAAATATTAATATGTAATCCTAATGGTAGTACTTAATTTCAGGACATGGGTTTATGACTATGAAAGTGCTATAGTAGAGAGAGCAACATTCAAAGTAGGGTTCCTAACAGGACTACAAACAAAATATCTTCCGAAGTTAAGTAATGCAGAACCATTTCAGGTAGTCAATTATGGAATAGGTGGAATGTATCATCCACATACAGATGCCACAGTAAGAATAATTAAATGATACCAAAACATTTAATTTATGTAAAGACAAATAAAACGTTGAAATATTCACAAAATTATTTGAAATACAGCATAAATTAAATACTGTAAACATTAAAGATAAAACTGTATTGATAAACTCTGAAATACTTTGAGAGATAAAATGGTAGACGGAAATAAAAAAAATTAGTAGTAAGTCTTCTAAGGGAGACATGTGTCGCCTGAGTAAAACAAAAATATTCTAAGTTCCGTCAAACAGAAAGTGGGCAAGCGAGAGATCAGAAACTGTATTACACGGTATAGGTCCCCATACAGACACGTCATGCCAAATTGCAAAAAGCTACCATACATGGTTCCTGAAAAAAGCGCGACACAATTTTTCTGTGACGCCGACGACGACGTCGCCGACGCAAGACGACGGATAGTGATCCCTGTGTCATCACTGCGTGAACGCAGGCGACACAAAAATATTCAAAAGCTGCTTTGGTGTATTGAAAGTTTAACTAGTAAATAAAAAAAATACCGAAATTGCTTTAAATTACAATTCTGCTTTGATAATCTTTGTCCCCTCGTTGAAAACAAAAATTTGGAAATCATGTATCAAAATAAATGTTACTCGTAGTAAGGTCTAAATAAGTAGAACATACTTTAATGATCTCTGTTGGTTACACCTAGGAGTTCCATGATCCACTCACGGAAATATTCAAATCAAGTTGATCTTCGACGTATTATTCAGATCATTGCTTAACCACAGTCTCAAAAAGATTCTATTGGTGAAAAACAGCACCTAGTGTTACTTTTTCGAAAGGATGGGTTGCATTAAGGCCTTAAATAGGCCCAATGATTTGCCAAAAAATAAATTTAGTAAAAGCATAATTTCTTTGATACCAACCATATTAGAATTTATTTCAAAACATTGCTTCATTCCACCGACATTAGCTCATTTATAATACCTCTCATAATACCCCTCCTCATGGCTATTAACATTGAGCCTATGAAAAAATGGTCAACATGGGGTATATTCAAACTCAGTTTTAACCCTTCCTTGCATTCGGAACCAAGCTAATAATTTTACAGAAATTACTTATTTAATAAGAATTATGCATGCAAAATGCCAAGCTGGTTCCGCATGCAAGTCATATGAAAAAAAAAATAAAAGTTGTATTTTTAAGATGAAAATTCAGTGTATTTATAATATTCTGTTTTGTTATTTGTCTCATTTATCAAAGTTTGATTAATTTTATATGCCCAATAAAGCTTTATACACATCAAAATTCTCAGTAAATATGGTTTTTCTAGTATTCAATACCTCGATTGAGCTTTTTTTCTAATCTGGCAATTTGTCAAATAAGCTGAAGAAGATCTGGTTTGAAAAGTAGATGATATCTATTTTGTTATTTTTTCCTTAATTATTTTCCCTATATAAAATTATGTTTTTGTGGATTTGAAACAATATTTATGAGCCGAAGCATAATGAATTTCCTTAAACTAACTAGAAAAAGGACAAGACACACAAAGGCTTAATAAATTCCTGACTGCTGCGGCGGGGTTAAACTAGTTTTATTGGATCCAAACCTTCCCCCTACAGCCAATGTGATAAATCAAAAAACAATCGTAACAACAGTAAAATTCAGTTGCCAACAGGACTGAGTCAATTGTGAAAAATGAAACTGAAAGAACTAAATATACGGACAAAAACATGAAATCACAAAGGACTACTAACAGTTAACTGACATGCCAGCTCCAGACCCATCACCAACTGACAAAGTAAGTTATGTACCCTCAGTATACAGCTTCCACCAAGATCTCTTCCTGTGAGGAGTTTAGAATAATGATTTCATGTATATACCGGAATACATAACCCGTGTCCATGCAATACATATTTTAGAAATTTAGAATGTGTTTAGTTAAATTGCAAAGACCCTATCAAAAAATCAATGTTAATACCAAAGAAGGCCATACGTAATGACTTGACGACAATACCGTAATTATAACCCTTATGAATTAGACGATTTAAAGGTTTTATAAGTTTGTTAGGCGAGTTTAAGTATTTTTTACTCTTATGTAAAACATTACCGTAAAATAAGGGATGTGAAATACCAGCCTTGATTAGATGTTTACAGGTTGCATTGTATTTATGAACAAAGTCTTTATATCGATGATAAAATTTAGTAAAGGTTTTTACTAGTTTGTGATGCCGAAAACCCTGATAAAATAGTTTTTCAGTTAAGAAAAGATTCCGTTCATTCTGTGCATATTTCAAAAAATATTCTGAACGAATTTGATCGTCTATGACTTTCCTATAGAGTTGACACAGAAATTATGTTTAAATATATGAATCTAGCAATCACCTGTCTGAGTTAAAATATAACAGATACATCCATCTTTAGTTTCACAGGTCTTGTAGGTATAATTCACAAGAAAACCTCTTAATATTTAATACACATATTAATACACACTTTAATTTCACTAAATAAAGCACAAAATATCTGCACATTGCAGCAATCCGTGTCTTAGTATTTGAATTCGAACAGTTTTTTATTGTTGTTCTTCATCTTGCAAATACCAATCAAGCGTTCGAAGTCGACAAAATCATTTTATTTAAGTCCACTAACGTGATATCTTGCTTCAAATATAAAAATATATATGTTTAAGTATATGAAAAAATGTCGGACGAGCACAATTTCCGGTAATGTCCAGACAAAATAAATCAAAGTACTCAGGTACTTCTTAGCCCCAAGAGCAAGATCGAACAGGGGTAAACTTCGGCACTCGGATAGCATATTAACCAAAAAAAATTTCAGCGATATGTTAGTATTTAGACTGGTCTTTTGAGTTTCTATATCGGTACGACAAGAAAAGACAATTGGAGTAATGTTGAAAGAGATAAAGTTTTTTTTTAAAAATAAACTGAAATTATATCAAATATAAGAAGTAGCTGTAATAATTTTCTGAATGTTAACTTCAAAGTTGTTTTGAAATCGAATTTTCTAAAAGTATCAAATCGATCAAAGCATTAATTTAAACAGACGAATTGAATGAATGTTTTTTTTTCTGATTTCCAAGAATTAGGGTGTTTTGATTTTGGAAAATTTAAATATCTTCAGAATTGCTTTAAAAATCGGTGAAAAGTTATCATTAAAAAATAAACATAATTTTCTTTAAAAAAACTTGTGCTTTTTTTCATTGAAGCCCGTAAATATTTAAAGCTAATTATAAAGTTTCATAACTTGGCCTTGTCAAGCAATGAATGCCTTTACAAATTTTCTATTTATAAAATGTCAGTTTAAATTCTTTTACACTTTTATAAGTCGTCAACAAATCGTTTATTTTAAATGTTTGGTATATTATTATATAGATTATAAGATATTAATTATTTCATAATTTAGATAAGAAAGTTTACCGGCGCATTAAGTGTGAAATACTGCAGATATGATTTGCTTAAGTACTGATTTAATACTAACAAAATCATATGGGGGTCATACTACTGTTTATGATCATGTTTACCGCGCTAAAAATCATGTGATATTTATTTACAATATTAATACGACTCAGAGTATACCTCCGCAGTTAGGAATAAGTTGAAATATGCATTGTCTGAAATATAATCCCATCTGTTCAGTTACATAAATTGTCCATTTATTGCATTTGTTTCAAGATAATGTTTTAATAAGTTATGAAATAGTCTTGTGTTTGCATTAAGCATTCCAATGCAACAATTTTGTGAATTTAAAGAGTGTCTTGAATAGAAGGTTATTTAACCTGGTGGATTTCGTCTTATGTGATAGCTTAAGTCCCTAGCTACTTCGTAGCTCTTGGGTCTAAAAAATGGGATGGCATAGTACTCCATTTACCTCGAAAAATGAAGTTTTTGTGTAGATTATCTCACAAAGAGTACTCTGTGTTAAACTGTATTATTACCTTTCAAAAAATATATTGATTAACAAAAGAATTATATCATGGATAGAATAGCACCATTTGCATATTATTTCAATATCAAAATGAAGTTCATTGTTGTTTTGGTAATATGCCAATATTTATTCTTTTCATACTCCATTTATTCTTTTGACATGAGTACTAGTAAAATCACGTGATCACGTGACCTGCACGTTCGGGTTTTGATATTTTGATATCTTATTGTACAATCTTAAACTACATATATTGTAGGTTACATTGAAATATGTTATATCAAAATTCTAGGTGGGCCGGAAAATAGCCTTATTGCAAAAGAAAGGCAGTAGAATACCGAAGGAACAAAGCGCAAGATAACACAAATCCAAGTCCAGAGACAAGGCAAAAGCAAGAACACCAAAAGACGGAAGACCAAAGACACAATATGCCTACAAAACACACGAACATTACATATACAACACAAAAAACTAAAGCACTAACAGTGTGAACTCTCAATAAACAAGAGTGACATCAGGTGCTCCGGAAGGGTAAGCATGTCCTGCTCTGTGCACAGCACCCGTCACACGGTCAGTGGGTCAATCAAGGGTAAAGTCAAAACCGGTAATGTCAAATCCGGAAAGACGCGAAACTAGCTGAAAATGTCAGTTTTATTTGTGACACTGACATTTCATATCTATCTATGCCACCCATCCTTTAGTAGCACCGTAGATTATTTCCATTCTACTTTACTATTCTCTCTACGGGGAGACATTATTGATGACTCATTGAAAAAAATAGTAAATTCAGTGTAGGAATGTGACGATTTCGACATTGCATTTCCTTTTATCAGCACATACAAATCTTCACCTACATGTGTTATTAAGCTTTCAATTTAGCGACCATATTTCTAAATTAAGTTTTGTCTAATCCTTTGCTTCTCAAGATTGTGGTCATGGAGTTAGTAGTCTACCTGTAGTGGGTGTTATTGGTATGTTAATTATACTCTAATGAAACCGGAAAGAGAAAGGGGAGGCACCGGTTTAACCCTACAGCTAGCCCTCAATAGTGCCGGTACCAAGTCTGACTTTCCCGAGTTCATATCGTTGTCTATGTTTGTCACTTTATTTTTCTTGTGCAGTTCCCTGGTAGATTGTGGCATGTGATTGTAATTTTCGGCCATTGTAAGTGTTTCCTGTTATCTTTTCTACATTAATTAAACCAGTATTTACATTCAACAGAATTCTCCTTTATGGGGACCTGTGAACATGGATGAAGCCCAAGATACACAGGGATCTGGAGACAGAGTAGCAACCTGGATGTTTTATGTAGGTAAAACGTATCCAAGATCAACTTGTAACATGTATTGGAACTTCCACGTACTAAATACTTGTATACATTTCACAGGTTAACAATGAAAGGATATGGAGTAAATGCACAGGAAACAGTCTCTATATATACATAGCAGAATCAAACAATGGAACAACGTCTTTATTGTTGTATGAGGCTTTCAACAGTTAACTTTGTTCATGCCTCATATCAAGTTCAAGACAGTCCCTAGAACATCTCTGAGCGGAACTCATTGTTAAATGTCAAACAACGCTACATGCTTGTTGTTTTTACTCATGTATGAAGGACTGTCAACTTACATAGAATTATCTGGCAAAGTGTTCTTACAACCACTTTCAATCGTTGCCAGACAAAAAGACTCATAGAAGACAACCACAGGACACTCATTGAGTGAATTGCAAGAAAACCTGGTATTATATAATATTAGAAATTAAGGATGTTCGCTGGTCATGTTTATGTATTTCTTGAAGATTTTCCGACTTCTCTGGATTTATCCGTTTAAAAGCTTAATAATATTTTGCCTGGTGACCTCCCAATTTTTATCTTTAATTTTATTGTATACATCTTTTGGATAATTCTGACATTTTATTCAATTGGTGTTATTTTGTCATATTGATTGTTGGATAAACACCTATGAATAATGCAGAGGAGTTCAGTTTCCCGCCATTTTTCGAAACACTCGCATCTCACAAAGTACGTCGGTAACCTATCAATTTTTTTGGTTTAAATTATTTCTTTTTCAATTTCCTAACAAAAATCACATCTAATTGAAATCCTTGTTATTTTAAAATTGACCAGCGAACATGCTTAAAAAATATTAAAATGCCAAAATTTGAAATTATGATCATAGTGCATTCACATGAGACATTCTCTCTAGAACAAGTCCACCATAGTTTAAATATAAAGAGAGCATATATTTCTCACGTGGAGAATCGTTTTACTTCCACACTGCAACAGAGACAAACCCCGATCTTAAATTTACAATGAAACTGGGACTAATATATTAGTCCCAGAATAAAAGGATATGTGGTAAATGCACATAAAAAAGTTTCTATTCTACAAAACCAGTTTTTATTTTTAATTTATTCATTTATTTATTTCATTTTTTTTTTTATCTTTTTATTTATTTATTTTTTTTTTTGTTTGGCAGACCGTTTATTTGTCCATTAAATTTCTTTTTCCTATTATTGGCTTGAAAGACTTATCTAATCGGTTTCACAATTGTTGCATTTTTGAATCCGGGGTATAAAAGAACTATATTTTATTTCGTATGTTTTTCAAATAACCATCCAAAGATTTCTAATTTCTAAAAAAACTGTCTTTGATTCAAGATTTTTCTTTAACTTAGTGCTAGGATGGAATTTTCTTTTCATTGTCTATGACCTTTCAATGGCAATTATTGATGAGTTACTACCACACACTACCAACAATGAAAGGGGAGGTGCGCCATTAAACTCTTAAAAGCATATAATAATAATATGTCAAACTGTAAAGTATAAATAATTTAAGTCTGATAGATTCAAACCTTAAAATCAGAATGATGTTGTCTCTAGCGACGCTTGTAAAAAGATCTCAAGAGAACAGAAGAGTTAAATATGCGTCTGAAGCCGACAAACTCCATACAGTAAAGATGTTAAATTGTATATCTAACACAGCATACATTCCGGTCGAAACATAAAAATAAAATTTTCCTTAGAATTAAAATTGTAAACGTTGTAGAATAGGTTTTTTGTCGAAAAAATACCATTTATTATGTATGGAATTAACTATTATATACGTTCTGCACGATATAAAATTGAATTTTTTGTTTCGAAAATCATTCGGGAAGAGAATGTAAAAGACAGAATTATGAGGTTTGGATTATTTTATTGAGAAACTTGAAAACGAAGCGAGCGTGGTAGGGTATCAGACATAAGATTTCCCTTGTTGTTTTTGCTCCGAGATTCATATTTGATAGTAAACAATGTTTTTTCTAGGCCGGGAGCAAGTCTCTGTGGTTTGCAGCTTTTTTAGTTATTCTATCTTCAATATTGTTGTTGTATCAGGTTATGCTGTATTGACAACAAGGTGGTTCTTTAAGAAAGAAAAAAATGTCCTGTCTATCGATAACGTGGAGGAAAATGCAAAACAAAAAATTACACTTACGCAGAAAAGGTTTGCTCTACAATACATGTCCATGGACGCAAAACCATGGCAATTATTGCACGATAAGACAAGTAGATTTTTTTAATGTATGCCACAGTTACCTAACAAACAGTGATAAAAGACTGTGTTCAAATCATGTCGTCAGAATTATTATTTGGTATATGTCCTAAAGATTTGTTTTCATTTATTATTTATCTATTACAACTTATATCATTTTTTTTTTGTCTTAGCTAAATGATGTAGAAATAGGAGGAGCAACAGTTTTCCCAGAGGTAAACGCGAGGATTCCCGTGACAAAGGTAAATCTGAACTACACGGATAATGCTATTATTGATTTTTTTTCGGGTTGTCTGTATTACCGTCGCGGCGGTTTACATCTGATTTATCTTTGTGTCGCATGGAATTCGGCTGTTGACAACTCTATTCAGTAATTTTGTTATTACCCCAATAATAATATGTATCCCTTAATATTTTTCTTCTTTTTAAAGTTTAAAAATTATATTTTCAACATTTGTCTTGTCAAAGTAAGTCAGTTGTTTAAAATTTAAGGTATTTAAGGTACTTCGAGCCTAATAAAGATAACAGGCAGCATTTTTTATTTTCAGTCTTAACTCATATGTTCCAAAAATAGAATAAGAATGATATGATCTGTGGGTATTTGTTCTCTATCAGTTTTAACTCGTATTTCGGTTTATAGACTTCAGAATAGCTTCATTTTGTCTGCACTGAAGAGACATAAGTTGTCGAAAGGCGCATATGCAGAATCAAAATTTACAGCAACTTCTGTATTTTGTTAGTTATGTCACCGGTCATCTTTTCCTGGTATCAGGCTTTGAAAATCAGGTCAAATTTAGTATTTTTCATTAATATTTACAAAGAATATAAAGGAAACTGTGCGAACTTGCTTATTATTTAGATTATATATGAAATAATTACCAGATAGTATAAGTTATCATGCATTGAACCAACTAACATGATTAGATAGTGTCGAAAATCGTTGAACGCACCGTTCAACCATTTTCGACACTATCTAAATAATCATGTTAGTTGGTTCAATGCATGATAACATTTTTGTGCGGTTATGCTAACCACAGTTTGCATTAAACTACGAAAACGATAATTATAAAATGACCTACATTTAACTACACGATTCTAAAAATAAACACTAAACCTACTGACAGCGTAACATGAACAATACACAACCGAGTGATTTATTGATTTTTCAAGTTGTATAAAGATTGTACCAGCAAAATGACGTTTTCTAAATAGGCTTATCGATAACCTTTGGAAATGAACGCAGATAAAACATTTCATAAAATTTACATCTTATTCCAAATATAGATGTTTTCGTATTTTAATTTTCAGGCCGAAATTACTGTTACATTACGTAGAAGTAAACTATGTTTAATGTCGATGTGTTTATTTTTCGATGCTTACTGCATATTTGTTAATGTGAAATACTACATAATCACGATTATTGATTTTCTTGTTGTGTATGGCGGACATGGTTATTTAGCAGCTGGTTAATCAACCAATATAATCCAAGTTTACATCTGCATAACCGCAAAATTTTTTTTAATATTTCTGAGATATACACTTCAGCTATATGATTAGCTAAAAAATCAATATGTCACCGTTTGTTTAAGAGAGATATTTTACATAGTATACGAAATAGACAATATTTACGGGAAGGAGCTAATTCACAGGAAAGTGCATACCAATCAATTATGACGTCACGATTAAAAGGCCAATAAAGGAATATTTTGAAAATCAAGTTAAGGAGGTTCGCTCCTCATGTTTTGGGATTTCTGTCAGATTTTCGGAATTCTCGGGTTTTATCCATTTAAAAGCATTATAATTTTTTGCCCATTGATCCCCTTATTTCTGTCCATAATTTCATTTTAAACATCTTTGTGAGCATCCTGTAAAAAAATATGAATTCTATTTATTCTGTCACATTCATTCATGGTCAACCTTGTTAATGTTACTCCTATGAAAAATTAGAGTCCAGTTTCCCGCTAAATTTTCAATCACTTAAATCTCAAAAACGAGATCATCAACCTATTAATTAATTGCACGTAAATTACTTATCTTTTAATTTTCTAACAAAAAATTATGTTATTTGAAATCCTATTTATGTTCCAATGGGGTAGCGAACCCCCTTAATTCCACATCCGACTCTAGTTTCGCAAATACGTGAATCGAATGCACAGTGTATTAGTGTCGATCTACATTAAATAAACAACATAATATATCTTTGAACCAAAGCCCCTATAAACGTAAGTCACGATAATTTTCATTGCGCTGTTGGTTGTCATGTAGGGAGCAAGGGAGTGACCTTGATATATTTTTTTTCAAGCAAACCGCTTAAGTGCACGCTGGGGCCTTTTGATCTCGCTTGAGGGGGTGATAATTGTTCACCTCTGGTTGAAGACCCTCAGACGACATCAAGATGTAGACAGAAATAAATGCCCTGTCCTTGATAAACTGGAGTTTTCTACGTATCGTGTGTGTTTTTGTCACATGTACATTCACTCCATATCCTTTCATTATTTTCTATTGACATTATTTCGCAACGCATTTTAAATTTCCTTGTGATAGATGGAAGTTCTTATGAAAGGAATTCAAGGTATTTGGCAAAAAGGTGAATTCCAAAAGATAAAATAGTATTTTGGAGTTCACCAAAATTGGATTTTTTAATAATGTTGACACGTTTGCAGCAGCTGAGACTGTTCCACGTCACCATATTACTATGACCCTAGTGGACATTTATTAACGGGGAATCTTAACATTATTGTAGATAAGGAAGTCAGACAATTCTTTAGAAAAGGGCCTAAATATCGCCCGCCTTCAAAAATAAACTGGCAAGCATGTTTTGATATAATTAAAGACGCTGTAACCAATTATTGTAAAAAATGGTGCAAACGAGAAAGTGCAGAAGGTTGGTTATTAAATACTGTGGAAAAAAAAATTATCAAAACTCTGGTGTAAATTACTTTTGGAGTGTAAAAAATTCTGTTGAAGTTTTAGATAAACTACAATATATTCAAAGACCAGTCTCATCTATCGACAGTTATGATTTTTCTACACTTAATACTACCCTTCCACATAATTTGATTAAATCCAAGTTGGGACAACTTATTAAATGGTCTTTTAAGTTTTCTGGTCTGCAGTTCATTTGCTCTAATAAAAAGGAAGGATTCTTCTCTAATATAACCTATAATAATCATTGTTTCTGGACATGTGATGATATGATTAATGCACTCAATCTTTTGCTGGACAAGATTTCTGTTCGTTTTGGCAACACTATTTATCAACAGGTCATAGTATTCCAATGGGTACAAATTGTGCACCTCTCATTGCAGATCTTTTTCTTTTCTGTTACGAACGAGATTTCATAAAAAAAAACTTCAAAAAGGAACCATACCTAACAGTGATAAACTTATTTCTATTTTCAATGATAACAGCAGGTATATTTACGATATCCTTACTATTGATTATCCCCAGTTTTTAGATTATGTAGACATTATTTATGAAACCCGTGTACAGCATAACTAAATTTACTGTTCATTCTTGCAACTTTGGTATTTTTGTATTTTTTTATCCACAACAACTGAAATTAAATAAAGCTAACAATGATTCCAAATGTTGCCCTTTTCTGGATCTGCTTATCATTATTGACTCTGGTAAAATCAAAACCAAAATATATGATAAAAGGGATGATTTTGATTTCACTATTACTAATTTCTATTTTCTTGACGGCGACGTTCCCTTTGCTCCATCCTACGGGGTGTATATTTCTCAACTGTTACGATTCGCACGAGTTTGTTCTACTCTTGATGATTTCAATGAACGTAACCTTACTATCACAGCCAAACTTTTACAATAAGGTTACAGATTTCATAAGTTGTTGAATACATTTAAGAAGTTTTGTAATAGATATGAACATGTTATATCTAAATTTGACATTACTCGTAAACAGCTTATTACTATGGGCATTTCTAGTCCTCAATTTTACGGAAATGTTGTTAAAAAATGCCAAAAATTGATAACAAATCCAGAAAAGCTGGGACGTAACTTACATTCTTTACGTAATAGGGGATATCGGCAAAATAGTCTGCTTGCATCCGTTAAATTAGCTTTGAGACCTAGTGACCTGAATATTTTGCACACATACTGGCCTCTCACTGATACTGCCGATGTCTACTGAAATTTATGATGATTCTTGACTAAAACCTTGGGGAAGTTTCTTCCGTGGTGCGACAGTGTTCTACCAGCAGGCTAGGCTCCTTGAGCTAGCCGGCAGTTAAGCGGCGAGCACCCCTTGACCCATCTTTCAAAATTACGTATTGTCTTTTTCTCTCCTTTAAAGATTGTGGTCATGGAGTTAGTAGTCTACCTGTATTTGGTTTTATTCGTATGTTTTTATACTATAGGGAAACGGGACAGATAAAGGGGAGGTTTGGGTACCCATAAACCGGCTTAACCATACCGCTGGCTTTTGCTAGTGCCGGTACCAATTCCGGTTGTCCCGAGTTCCTATCTTTGTATACGTGTGTCTTTTGTCTTGTACGTGTTTTTCTTGTGTAGTTCCCTTGCAAATTGTTGCATGTAATTATAATTTTCAGCCATTGTAGGTGATTCCTTTTATCCATTTTTTAACATGTATCAAAACTGCAGATATCAGTAATTGCTTATTATTTTACCGTAAGGGTTCAGCTGCCTTTTGGTACAACTTACTGCCTAGTGGAGAAGAAGACACACGGACACTGCATGCAGGTTGTCCAGTCCTTATAGGATCCAAATGGGGTAAGTTTGTATGTCACAAAAAATCAGAGACTAATAGAGGGATTCGTGGGATAATCAAAAATCAAAGACTAAAAGAGGGATTTATGGGATAATTAAAAATCAAAGACTAATATAGAGGGCCCTCTAGGGTAAAAAGTCTCCTAAGGTATCACTTAGTAACTTGGTATTTGCTTGATAACTGATAATAGTTTCTCATTTTCTCTGGTGGTTTGAAAGCTTCAGAACTGACAAAAAATAAATACTATTCTTGCTTTATTACCATTTGGTAAATGCCAATATCAGCTGCACTGTTTGTTCTTGTTGATATCACCATCTTCGTATAGAAGTCAAATTCTTGTTCCACAGCCAATTTTTTTACATTCATACCATTCATCTATTAGACTTAGATTTAATACAAATTATGTTGTAGAATTTAAGTCGTACAAATATTATTGCTTTAAACATTACCACGTTTTTACAGTTGCCAACAAATGGATCAGAGAAACGGGACAGATGTTTAGGAGACCGTGTGATTTGAAGCCATAGCAACAGTTTTAATATGTCTAATTAATGGATTCCTTATCCTAATTTTCATACATTGATATATAATTTATGTGTGTGAACATTATACCTTAATATTAAATATTAATCTATTACTTATTTCCCTTAACATTATATGTTATTTTACTTACTGTCTGGTAAAAGCACTTAGACGAACTATCAATATTTTGATATAAGTTATAAAAAATTAAGAATAAACTAATAAAACTTATTTACATGCAAGCCTATTAGTTAATATATGCCAATACATTTCCAAATGAATACTGAAAGAAGAGCCAAAAATCGTATATCCAGAATGCATGGCAATATAAGGATTACATACAGACAGAGAACGTAAATGACGAAGACGAAACAAAAGTACATAAAAATAACGCCACAAAAAATAAGGTACTAACCCCTTAAAAACAGGAGTGTTATCAGGTGCTCCGGAAGGGTAAGCATGACCCGCTTCACACTGCGAGTGAAAAGTCCGGTGTAATGTCAAATTCGGTAAGAGTCAATCCAGTAATATCTCGGGGTCTACTGGAATCTGTCCATCTTCATCTGTGATACAGACACATTTTAACGATCAATTTTCGTGATAACAACCATAAAACTTTTTGAGTGACAAAAGTATAGAGAGTGAACATAGCTTTTGAGATAGTTATTTTGCTCTGTTGACGAAATCGACGTACACATTAAATGCACGACAGTAGCAATGTGTAGACTCCATATGCTTGAGATGAGGTTATATAACTACTCAAAAATTGAAAGTTCAAAATTGGAAAGTCAAAATCATCACGTTTGTCATTGATTTTGGATTTCAACTGACCCTATATGTCGATATAAAGGTAAAGGTCCAGGTATGATGCTGATGTTGGTGTATCGGTTGTTTCTCCAATGTCCAGTTAATTTGAGTAGATGAGATGTAGATAATCCTTAAATCGAGAATTGTTTAAAGATAAAACATCAACTATGTAACGGAAATTGACATTAAAGGACCCGGTTAGATTTTTCTCTTTCTTCTGGACAAGCTCTGGTGTGAATCTGGCTTCATACGAGTATAAAAACAAATTTGCCAGAAGTGGCGCACAAGTAGTCCATTTGGTATTCCGATTGTCTGTTGGAAAACGTGTCCTCCAAATTCGACAAATATATTGTTGATTCAAAATTCCAGCATGGCAATCACATCCTCTTTAGTATACTTTTTGTTTGAATCACTGTGAGTTTGACAAAATATACTTTTTCTTTACCCAAAACCAAAGATGAGTATTTTTTTCACCTTTTTTGGTGTAGAAAGACTGATGAATGAGATTGCGGAGTACTGATTTCAATTTGTCATGTAGAAGAGTGGTGTAAAGTGTTGATAAATCAGATGTTTCAATAATGTTGCAAAAAATAAGGTCTGTTGAAGATAGATATTCTAATAAATCTTTAGAGTTCTTGAGAATGCACATCTGATTAACACCGCTTGTTGAGTATGTTTTTTTCACAGTAAATCTTGATGCCATCTTTGACTGCGGTGAGGAATGAAGTTGAGAGCTTTGAAAGGTATTTTGTAGTGCATTTGTAAGACCCAGCAATATCAGGAATTCACCTTTACTTTCAATATTTTTGGAATAGTTGGGTAATAATAATAATAATATAAGAGTTGTAGTTAAGATATGACTGTAATAAGACCACAAGCCATTAACGAAAACTTGTAATTGATAGAGTACGTGAATCATATTTTATATCTATATAAAACTTAAATATAAAGAGAATTTGATATATTGAGAGGTTTGTAGTTTTTTTCCATATTGTGTATTTATCAATGACTGACATAATTATTTGATCGCCTTCCAAAGCCATTGCCCGTTATGTTAAAAATTATCTCTCCTGAAAAGATTTTGGCCAATGAGAACAAGTCCGAAAGGCATGCAAGAGACTAAGTGATATGCTTAGTAAAATCGACTTGAACAATATGTGAAAAAATGCTATGATTGAATTAAAAATGACATGATATCGAATAAAAGTCTCTACAAATTCATGACCAAACTAAGCAATGGAACAGCGGTTTTATTATTCTTCTTCATTTTCACCATGTGGCCTTCATGAGCTTTGCTCATACCTCATAGTAAAGCCGTGTATGTAATATACCAAGCCTTATTATTATAAATGAATGCTAATAATAATCAAAGACATGTAAGGGGCATATTAATTGACTCTTTTCCAACCGTCCGCAGGGGGTATATGATTTGTCCTCGCAACTTCTGCTAGAAAGTTTATTTGCAAATCATTTGTACTTGTATTAAAGATATTTATGGATTTTGATTTAGGTGGAATTGTCAAAAAATATACATCACTGAACTTGGCGAAGTAGTTATAGAGGATATAAAGTTTTTCCGCGTCACACCGACAGTTTAAAAGCTAGGAAGTTTTTATCTTTGGCTTTATTGAAGATGTTTAAGTGGTATGGATTTTGACGAAAATAAATACGCTGACGGTAGATCAAAATTAAATTTTTACTGACTTTGTGCAGGAAAAAAAATCATTAAAATTGGTTCTAAATGTTTCATTTGTATATTTCTGTTATCAGTATGCACATTTTGTTTTGATTGCAAAATATAAATAATGAAATTTTTCTTCCCTGAAAAACCTAGTTTCCGCCTCCCCCACCCCGCAGATAAGCGGCAAAAACTCGGGTGTCGGTATGAAAAAAAATGAGCTTATATTGTTATGAAATAAAATTCAAATTTACACTTAAATCACGAGTTAAGTAATGGAATAATATATAGACAGCTTAGTAGTGATTGCCATATTTCCATTCAGGATTTTTTGCCCAAGCTATTGAAAGATTTGGAGTCATTTTTCAAATTCATTCTTTTTTTAAAGTGTAACACACATGTGTACCATTATTTAAGTTTTACAATCCCTTATAAGATGCAACTCTGATATCATCAAATGAGGTCTAAGGTCTTTAATGAGTGCGACTAGGTTCATCGATATATGATAAATTCCGTTTTTAACCATACTATTTCATGTGTATTTTTTTATTCAACATGCAAAATATAATGAAAAGCTGAAAAAAAAAACAATTTCGTGACGAATGGGGTTTTATTTTCATTTTCTTACGAATTGGCCTCTTTGTCATAAGAAAATACCTTGTGTTTATTTAAAAGAATGAGCTATCGTGTTTAAAACAGGCAAACTTGTTCTGAATTACTCGCAGCGTGTTTTTCAGAAATGTATTTAGAATCATTGCAAACTGTAAACTGAGGGTACATAATTTTATTTGTCATTTGGTTATGGGTCTGGAGTTGGCATGTCAGTTAACAGCTAGTAGTCTTTTGTGATTTCATGTTTATGTCCGTATATTTAGTTCTTTCAGTTTCATTTTTCACAGTTGACTCAGTCCTAGTGCTAACTGAATTTTACTGTTGTTACTATTGTTTTTTTTATTTATCACATTGGCTAGGGGGTAGGTTTGGGCCCAATAAAACTAGATTAACTCCGCCGCTTTATGTTTACTTTATGTCTATTGGAGTCTAGGATGGTGTTTATTTCGCTGAACTTGATAACTCTTTATTTTGGGGGCCGACTCCGACCTGCCGTTGGGTGTGGGGTTTCCTCACCGTTCATTGAAGATCTTGTGGCGGCTTTGAGTTGTTATTATTCCCCTTTGGGTCGTTGTCTTTTTGACACATTCCCCGTTTACCTTCTTTTTTTTTCTATGCAAGTATATTATGGTCATGAATTTGAGCTGAGAGTGGTATTTTGTTTCCAAATATGTGAAATGTGTTTTTGTGCTTTTTCTGATGTATTTACTCTTGCTGTGTTTTATGTCATATTCTTTTTAAATAATTATATATATATATATAATATACATTTGTACTCTTAAGATCCTGTACTGCTCACCTAGACTATGATCTGTATTTAGTCCCACAAGTCACTATTTGTTATTTGAAGGTTAAAACTCGATGGCCACATTGGATACAGTAAGAATATGATCAACACAATATTCCGGAATGAGCATCCAAAGATCAATGTTACCAATTTTGATTCAAACAGAAGTTTCAGATAAAAAGAGCTTTAATTTTATTTTCATTCAAAACACAAAGGTAGTACAATACAGAAGGAACCAGGGAAGTGTTATTACGAAAGCGAAAGTTCAAAAACATGGCAAAATCGGCAACAGTTACGAACAAAGGCAAATCAAGTACGTGAGACAGCCACAATGCACAGAAATAAAAAGACGATATTAAGAACTAAGACACTCACAGTGTGAACTGGAGTGACATCAGGTGCTCCGGAAGGGTAAGCATGTCCTGCTCCACTAGTGGCACACGTCACACTACCAGTGAGTCAATCCAGGGTTGAGTCAAAACCGGTTATGTCAAATCCATGTAGACGTGAAATCTAGCTGAAAATGTTCGTTTTCATTTGGGAAAAAGCCTCATATCTGTCAATGATGTCATGGTGACGGCCATAGAATTTCTGAAAAGTAGCAAATGCTGAACAAATCCCTGACTAAGCAGCGTTTTGGACAGTGTTTTTGCTCTATTCAAAAAATCACTATATACACTACATGCTCGACAGTAACGAATCAACTGTGAAATGTACACTCCATAGGCTGAGAGGTAGAAATGTTGCTGCTCAGAAAGGGAAAGTTCCCAATTTGGAAGTCAGAGTCATCACGTTGTCATATACCTTTGTCAAATGGTTCAATGTTGGAATTTTGTTACTTGCTCATTTTATCTTGGGATAGGTGATGACTTGGGGGGCATATTTCATAACAGACCATTTAAGAAAATTTACAACCATGTCAAGTTTGGTATCAATTATTCAGATGATTTAATCGGGACTCTTTGAAAGTGTTTTTCCAAAAATATAATATTGCACTATGTTTCAAAAAGTTTTTATCTTTGAATAAGAGAATAAGATATGATGAGAACAGTCAGAAAAAAATTCCTAAAACGAACCTAACAGAGACAATTGTGACTAAGTTTATTCCAATGAACCTGTAGTTTCATATGAGATCTTTGAATAAAAATATTAACGGAAGATGACGAACACCATGTAAAGGCTAAAAAGGAAAAAAGTGAAAAAATTGAAAAATATGCTTTTATTTCATTTCTCTCTGCAATATTTTCCTTGTGTACCAACGCCTATATTCAACTGACTGACAAAATAATGTGTCTTGGTATTATATACTCGATTAAGTATTATAAAAAAATAATCAATTGTGTTGTTATAACGAGTGATATAAGTTCCAAGTTTCTTAAAAAAGTAAACCATTATGACTTTTGTAAGCAGATATAATCACGGTTATTTCTCTTATTTCACTTTTTGAAAACGTTTACGTGTTGGACATTATTTAATATATTGATATGTATGACACGCGAAAGTTAGCATAACTACCGGTTTTCGCTTCTGTAAACTAGGGTTTCCATTGCTAAACCCGAGATTCCATGTGGAAACCTAAGTTTCGGTCAGGAAACTAGGTTTCTCAGAGTGAAACCTAGGTTTCGGTCAGGAAAACTAGGTTTTCCAGAGCTTAACCCGAGTTTCCCTACCTAAATGTAGGTTTCCCTCCATAAATACATGCAAAGCTCAGCTTTCTGTGAGTTTCCAAAGCTAAACCCGAGTTTCCATAGGGAAACATAGGTTTCGGTCAGGAAAACTAGGTTTCTCAGACGGAAACCTAGGTTTAGTTTTTGTCCATAGGAAATACATAATAAGCCTGAACCGGGACAAAACGTTATCCAATGCTACTTAAAATAATAAATTGGTTCACATTTTTCTCAACCGGGCTAAATATTATCCAACCGGGCTAAATGTTATCCAACCGGACAAAACCAATTATACGCGAACTCTTCTTACCTAAACTGTTCGCCGAGAACTCATCTTAATAAGGTTGATTATGGTATATTTGGGTGTCTCCTATATATGCGAAGTGCTTGATGTCCGTTATCCCCTCCTCCATCGACGACGCAGGATTGAGCAACAGTGGGATTCTTATAGTATTATTACTGGCCAAAAATAAAGCAGTAAAATGTTTATGGTGAAAACCTGTAGATGATGCAAACACTCGCACACAGCCCATTTGTTGCAATAATTTACCGATGATGTGAAACAAATAAGTTATCGTTACTCGAAGGCTTATGAAACATTCAAGTAATAAGGCCAAAAGCAAAATATTTCTACAACTTTTGTTTCAAAGATGAGATTGGGAGTATAGTTTGTTAGCTTAATATGTATTCATATCTTGTTTCTCACTCATTTCTGGGATAAGGTACCTAAAAAGATAAAAATTTGTTTTTGAATAAACCGACTTCCTATGTTTAATTGCCAGAAAATAAACAAGGCCATAAAGATGTCAAAATTATGGGTCCACAATGCAAATAAAAATAAAAAAACGATAAAGGATATAGAGCTTATTATAAGTCTGTACAAATATAAGACCAAATTGTCCTTCTTTATCTTGAAGTCACCATCAGGCCTTTAATAATGAGCTTGGTAAATTCAAGACAGTCCCTAGTACAAGGTTTGATGGAAATTTATTGCTGGATGTCGTACAAAGCTTAATCAATGTTATTAACAAACATAAAAACAAGAGGCTCTCAAGAGCCTGTATCGCTCACTTGGGCCACGGCTGACATATGCAGTTAAAATAATCCCAATGTTTTAAGGGCATTTTTTTCAAATTTGTTAATAGACATTGATGTTATATTATCTTCAGTTAAACTTTATTCCAGACTGGCAGCTATTTTGGATGGGGGTGCAGTTCTACTGTCACCTTTCTTGAAGGGGACCATTGAGTCTAATTTTGGTTCCGATTGGCTAAATATTTTCAGAGGAGAACATCTTTAAATGCTTTCCGATAGGCTTCCGATAGGTCTCAAGGTTAAACTATGTTCCCCACTGGGGCCATTTTGAATGCGATGCAGACAAGCCAGGCAATTTTTTCAAACGGGAACAACTATATATATATGGCCCGTTGTGACCAAGTATGTTTTCATTATTGGCCAAGTAATTTCAGGAGATCTTTTAATGTTTTCCCAATGGGTCAAATGTTAAATCTGTTCCCCACTGGCAGCCATCTTGCATTAAGGAAAGACTTGAAAAACAACTCTTTTGCAGGGCGGCAACCTAAACATTGTTGTGGCCAAGTTTGGTTGCAATTGGCTGAAAAGTTTCAGAGAAGATCTTCGAAAGTGTTTTCCCATTGGGTCCAATGTTAAAACTATTATCCCTACTGGCGGCCATCTTGGATATAGTGCGGATCTGAAAAAAACCTTTTTTTACAGGGGACAATCTAAGGACTATTGTGGCCATGTTTGGTTTCAATTGGCCCAGTAGTTTCAGAGGAGAAGATCTTTGAAAGTGTTTTCCCATAGGGTCCAATGTTAAAACTATGATCCCGCTGGCGGCCATCTTTGATACAGTGCGGATCTGAAAAACATTTTTTTTGCAGGGGACCATCTAAGGACTATTGTGGCCAAGTTTGGTTTCAATTGGCCCAGTAGTTTCAGAGAAGAAGATCTTTGAATGAAAAGTTTACGCCGGACGGACGCCGGACGGACGACGGACGAAAAGCGATGGCAAAAGCTCACCCTGGCTATAGCCAGGTGAGCTAATAACTTGCAAAGTGTTATTACAATCAATGGCTGTCATTCGTTGCCCGACAAAAAGACTAATAAAGGACTATCAACCTCCACAATATACATTTTAAAATTACAACATATAAATCTTTATTATCATTAAACTTTTGGTTTGTGATAGTCCATGGGCTAGATATGGCTACCGTGCACCCCCCCCCCCCCCCCCCCCCCCCCCCNNNGGACCCATCCCCATAATTTTTTTTAAAGTCTTTTATATGTCTCTTTTGAGATTTAAAATGTTAACAGGCAAAATGTTGGGATGGAGCTGAGATTGAGGGGTATTTTTAACCTCGGGTAATTAAATTTTGCGTATTTCGGATTTTACACAAGTTTTGCCTTTCGTGTCTCTGGAAAGGGTATAAGATCCCTCAAAATGGCCAAAATGGGGAATCAACGGAAAGATCATGGTATTAGCTTTACAATGATACCATGGAATTGATTTTACTTTTATATATGTGTTGAGCAGAACTTAAATTCTTGCCCTCCCCCTACAAAATTTTGCTAAAATTACTGAAATCTTTATTTTCTGTTAAGATTAAAAGTACAAGAATGCAAAATATTCCTTTTGATTATGATTTTCCGTTACTTTAAAACTATTGGTGTTAGACAAGACCATTCTAGTGCTTTTGTTTTGTCTTTTTCTGGGATTTTCAAAAGAAAAGCTATTTTCAGTAAAGTTGGCAATATTTAGTAAATTGGGGGAAGTTTTTATTTTCTGTTAATAATGCCCGTTAAATTTGATCAAATTCTTTATTATAATCAAAGATTGATTTCAAAAGAAATTTAGTATTCTTGGTGTATAAAGACGAGGATTTCCATATTTTTATATTTTTACTCTTATTAAATGAAGTTGAGGAGTTATACTTATCATACGTCATCGGCGTGTTGAAAAAAAAATCCGCAAACTTTTTCTTTGCTTGCTCGACTTCGAAGTTGCTTTAAATAGTTGATTATTCCAAGATCTTTGTTATTTTTAATTAGATTTTATTAGATTATTGTTCTGTTTGTTTATTATTTTCCCTGCAGAAGCAGTTGTTTAATTTACATAATGAACCCTTTGAAAAAGAAACGCAAATTAGATCAAGTGTGTGTTGTACACTATGAAAACTCGAACAGTGATCAATTTATCTATCTGAATGAAAGGACATTCAATAAATTGCTTACTGTCCGTGATTCTCGGCTTAGGGAGCCAGTAGGTTCTGCATCTAGGATGACAGATATTTGCAATCAAATCCCTGCAGAAATCTCCAATGTCCATGGGTACCATAGAGATTGTTATCAAAGGTTCACCATGAATTTAAATCGGCTATCTAAACCACAGGAAGAACATTTAGATACTGATGCTAAAAGATCAAAACGTAAACGTTCTTTGGATAGTGACAAGATTGTGTTCAAACCAGATTGCATTTTTTGTCAGAAAGAAGGATATAAAAAATGCAAAGTAAAGGGCGTTTGGACAACAGAGAAAACTTCCAAATTTGAATATGAAGGCGGCATAAACATTCAAAAAATCGCCGAAGAAAGAAATGACGAAGGTCTCCTAACAAGGATAAGAGGACTTGATCTATTTGCATGTGAGGCACAGTATCATAGATCTTGTCGGAAAAACTACATACGTGATCCCAACTATTGGCGAAGTTCGAGTGAAGAACAGAGACAGGGACAAGCTGATCTTGAAAATGTCCACAAGGAGGCCTTTCTTGTTGTTTCCGACTTTGTTGGGGAAGAAATATTAGAAAACATGAAAGTGTTAAAATTGAGCGACTTGCGCCAGCTGTATATTGATCAAATCGCCATGACGCCGTATGCAAATCCCAATTACAGAAGTGAAAATCTTAAAAGTTCTTTGTTAAAGAAGTTTCCAGATTCACTCATTTTTGTGAAAATGGAGAGACAAGGCAGGTTCTCCTCTGATCTTGTAGCAAGTGCTAATACTGACCTTGCACTGGCCATTCAGTATGCTTTTAAGCTTGGCACTGCAGACCAAGTGAAGGAATGTGCCATGTAAATTCGAAATGATGTAAGTGAGGCCTTCCAAAATGATGACATTATGCCGTGGCCACCTACTTCAAAATATTTGTCTGAGGCAATTCTTAATATTCCAAGTAGCTTGAATAAATTTTTATCCATCCTTTTTACAGGTGGCACATCAAAAGTATCCAGCAAAACCCTCCGACTTATCGAGTCAATCAGCCAGGACATCTGTAGGGCAGTGACACATGGTCAGTGGAAGTTAAAAAACACATTCTCCTGAGTATGACCATTCGACATTGGTTTCGTAGTGCCGAATTAACTACTCTTTTTAATAGACTTGGCCACTGCGAGACTTATTCATTTGCTTTAGAATTAGAAACAGCCATTGGGGAGGTAGTAAATGACACTTCTAGTTTGTTGTCGCCCGAAATAGTCAGATATCCAGATGTTCCGTCCATTTTTCATTCGGACTTCGACAATTTTGACCAACTTCTCAATGATTTGACAGGCATGGGATCCGTTCACACTGCACATGGTATCATGATGAAAGACTTTTGTGGTGATTCTGATGAAAATGTTGGTGGCTTCTTACCAGTGATTCGGTCATTGGAAAAATCTGGTCGTCGTTCTCTTCAACTTGAAAGTCAGATAGTTCTGCCTGAGTGTTATGTTACCCAGAGAAAAAGTCCAAATTTTAGAGTTACCTTGTCTGATGTTCCTGGAAGTGCCCTTGTCTTTTCCGAGGAGATGTTAAAAGGACTCGTTTGGATAGTTGCTCGTTATCTATCTTGTACACATGGCCAAGAATTACCTGGCTGGGCTGGATATATTTCATTGTTTGGCAAAACACCACGCCGTCTAACAACAATAGATTACTATCCTGTTATAAACCAGCCAATTACAGATTACAAAACTGTCCAGGAATGCCTTCGGTATTCAGAGGAAGGTGCCCGAGAAGTTGGTCAAAAATACTGCATTACCACATTTGATCTGGGGGTATGTATGAAAGCATATCCTCTTTTATGGAACGAACCAGAGAAATACAGAAATCACATTGTAATGATCGGCACGTTTCATGTCAT
>MJUU01002340.1:11111-21746 GCA_002080025.1 Modiolus philippinarum
GACAAATTTTGGCAATCTTGGCAATGGTCATTCCATAAACCGATCATGTAAAGTCAAAGTGAAAAGGAAGCCAGGTTATTGCAAAAGCTCGGACGGGGCGTAGAATTTATTCGCGAAAGTATCGCGTTTATTCACTTCTAGATGACAAAAAAAGAAAAATAAGACATAAAAATAAAAAAAGTGCATCGATTTTTCTCAGGATATGAATGCATAATAAAAAAAAACAAATTTCCTAGTGCCACTTGGATATCAGACTGTAAAAAAATACTTAAGATACATGCAAGTAGCACAAAATAGAATCCTGATATCTTTTGCAGAGTTTTATAAACATCTGTACATTTAGTGATTATCACCACCATAAATCCTTAGGTACCAGGCTGTTAAATTACCTAAGAAATTAAATGCCAGTATCATGAAATAGCATTCTGTCGTGTTTTATACCTGAAGTTTTCATCGGAGTTCGCACTGCGAGTGCTCTAATTCTCAATATCGTCTTTTTTATTTCCTTGTCTTGTGGCAGTCTCATGTCCTTGATTTGTCTTTGTTTTTCTCAGTTGCTGTTTATGCCTTGTCTTTGAACTTTGATTTTTGTAATCATCACTTCCCTTGTGCTTCGGTAATTTACTGCCGTAGCATTATATGGTATTATGATACATCTGTTACTTTGACAAACAGAACAAAACAAAACAAAAAACAAACAAAAATATATAATAAAAGGCTTAAACAAATCAAAGGGTTAAGTTCCTGTGTATTTGACCAAGTTTAAGCAGGTACATAATGTCCCACGTTCATTCTTCGTATCGGAATGATTTGGTCAATTTACTGCAAATTTAGTTTCTGCATATGGCCATTACGACAACTTGAAACATGTATTAGACTTTTTTAACGGTCCATACTAACACAAAAGAACACCAAAGAATAAATATCCGTAGTTTTTTAGGCAGCAGATTTTTTCAATTTAGATTTGGGGGGAGCTGCTTAAAGGCATGCGCCCCTCCCCTAAAACCGAAAAAAATGAATTTTTAGTTTAAATTCGACATTTTTGAAAAATGCATGCATGTCTCAAAATATGGATCAATTGTGCCCTCACTAACACCAAATCCTAGACCCGTCCCTGATATCATGGATATAAAGGGTTTATTTATAGTGCGTTTCATCTTTGCTTATTTTCGGAAAAATGATATTGTGCCCGTTACATTTATAAGAATATTCAATAGTGTACAGCTATTTCATAACCATATGCTTTCCATGAGAAAAATCTCTAACATCATCTTTTCTGTTGCCATTATGATCAGAAGAATCTAACAGGTCATGGTTTGATATCTAAAAAAATCCTGATGTTAAATTTAAACTACAACCTCATATTATTTTAAAGAATGATACTCTATGAAATAATTTACTTTGGATTTCGAGATAGCCCAAGTTACAGTTTTTGTTCGAATTACAGTGCGAGTTATAAGTCTAGTTAAAGTTAATATTTGAGTTATCTAAAATGACATTTGTTGAGTTCAATGTTTAGGAATCGTGAATACTAAAAACAAAACAAAAACAAAACAAAAACAAAAAAACAAAAAAAAAGCAAAACAAAACAAAGAAACAAACCAAAACAAAACAAACAAATTAAAATAACTTAGATGTGCAAATTATGACTATTTCAAAGTATTTTCCGAGAAAAAGAAATGTGTATAATCAATGTAGTCTCAAATGGTTTGATAGAAATGTTTTCACTTGCAACAAAGTACAAGACCCTAAATTGCTTAACCCATTAAGGGAACGGCCACAGAAAATCATTGCAAATTTTATACTGCACTTACCTACGTGATGCCGAGATTTCAGAAAGATCTAATATAAGCTATTCCAAACTAGCAAATATCTACTAATCGTATTAGCTGATACATCAAAACCAATTTGACACGATATAAGCACGACTAAATTTATTTCGAAAATAATACATAAATTTAGTTGAAATTCGGGTCATGATCTGACCCAAGCTACAAAGTAAGATATAAGTCGTAAGTGGATCGTGCAGAGATCGAACATGGTGGTTCGTTAGTCTTGTTTACACGGGTATAGGTCTAGTGCACATCGTAAACTAGCTCGAACAATGAATTTGATCGAGAAAAAATAACAAGGTCCGGTTGATCGAGTTGATCTGATCGGCAGTGTAAAGCCGGCATAAATGAGGCGCGATGTAAGGGATGTGCACTTCCCTCAAATCGGAAAAAATATACATTTCAAGGTTAAAATAGGAGGTTGGACTAATAATCGTTGAAAACCTTCCGCGTCTCGTTTAACTCGGTATTTTTACCACTTGCACCCCGAAAACTTCAAAATCTGGATTCGTTCTGACAATTGTGGCTACTAATTACTAAATCGTGGCACTTCAGTATATAAAGCAGCTAGATCTGAAATTAGCGCGGCAGATACCATCAATGACATCGTACTTTTACATTGCATATAGCTAGGTATTTTTGCTTCATGTCCAACATACATGTATATACATCCGCCTCCGTCCAGGTTTTTCTTCATGGACAAGCCACACAATTAAGTATTTTACACTTGATGAAACTTAAGAGTATCTCCCTGGTGCAAAGCTCTGTCCTAACATGGCCTTGGCGTTACTTTGAGCCGCTGTAAGTTATTTCTCTATCAGCTCTTATGTTGGAGTTTTTCTTTATTCGCCCTGAATAGGCGTAAAATGTCGTGCTGTGTAGTCGTGATAGCATTTTTGCATCTTTTGGATTTGTCTTACAAATGTTTTTACTTGATCTGTACTGTAGTGCTATAACACATGACTGAGGTTTAGTGTTTCATTTTTTATGTTTATGTTCTGATATTTATTCATTTTTATTTTCTGAAATGCAGCAGCCAATCCATTAAAAAAACAAAAGAAAAAGAAAACTATAAATAGTAAAAACAATAAAAGATAAACGTTTTAAGATAAAAAAAACGTAAAATGTCGCCACCCGAGGTATTTTGTTGAAAACTAAGGAGTATCTCCCTCATGCAAAGCTCTGTCCTTAGCTGATTTTGGCTTCACATTTAGATCATATTGGTTGTTTGTTCTCTATCAGTTTTTAAACCTCTTTTGAGTTTATGGTCTTCCAAACGTTTAGATTTTATCTGCACTGAAGAGACATAAGTTGTCGAAATGCGCATATGCAGAATTTAAATTCACGGTGACTTCGGTATTTAGTTATCTGATGGTGTTGAAATGACAATAAAATGATAAGTATGATACTTCCGTATGTATTTATTCGTTTTAACTAGACCATTGCCATGACTAATGGACTGTTAGTCCCCGGCGGTATTCACCAGTCTTGTAGTCCAGTGCGTTGGTGCTGGCCGAAAAGCCATTTATTTATTCATTTTTATAATTTCAATATCTAAATTCTAGAATATTTTCATTCAGAAAAAAAAAAAATCATTTTAAGTACTGTGAAAGTACTATTGTTCGTGGGGTTCCAATTTTCGTGGATTTCGTTGTTTGCTAAAACAACGAAATTAAGTTTCCAACAAAATAATTGTTTTCCGTAAGGTCCCTATGCAAAGAACTCGACAACACGAATTTAAGTACCCACGAAAAAGTGATTTTTATGAAAACCACGAAAATTGATGTCCACGAATAAAACTACTTCCCAAGTATCTTGTATATTTCGTCTCCGGGATTTGTGTAATGTAAATTTCTAAAGTATGACGTATCTCATTACCGGGATTTTTTTTTCAACCAGGTACCAAATGCAAATCAGGCCCCGGTTACATAAAACATTTCAAATTTGAGGATTTCCTCATCCTCAAATCCTTTGAGTATTTCCTCAGTTGAGATTTTCCTCAATGTGTGTTTCATAAAAATTACTCAGCGTATTTGAGGAAATCCTCAAGTGAGGAAAATATTTGAGTATTTTTTTTTCAATAACATTAGCGGTCTAAGTAGAACTCTTTTGAATTGAAAGCACAAAATGTATCGAAAATCCGGAAAAATGGAGTGTGCTGTTTCGAAGGTAACAGTCGTATGTTGTAAATTTCACTTTATTTCAGCTGATTATCTTTGGACTTTGTCATTATATAACAAAACATACTTGTGATGAGAGCTTTCTGATGGTACCATAGTTGTTGACATTTTGACTTTGACGTAGCCCTTAGGGCAATTTTTAGAGAAACCTTAAAGTTGCGTGTAGAATTAAGTTGTTGAGTGATATTGTGTTTATATTTGATATCTGACTTTCTTGTGAAGAAAGCTTTCTATTACTTTTGAATTTATTGTGCATTGGGGTTACTGGAATCCCCGGGTAGCAATGTTGTCTTCTGACAACTCTTGTTATGTTTCTACCTCACCCAAAATGACTGCCGGCAGGGGACATAGTTAAAAGTAGGATTCTATGGGAAATGCATAAAACTACTTGAACAATTTCAGTAAAATTGTGATATGAGAGTCCTTGGGTGACGCTCTGGGGTATGATTAATATCATTTTTTGATATTTGAACAATAACTAGTGGTTGATATTTTATTTTGTATCTACATTTTACTAAGCATACACCATTTCATAAGACAGAAACTTATTTGAGAAAAAAAAATCGTTCTAAGAATTATAACTCTTCTGTGGAAAATACTAAAATATTAAAAGATACTGTAGTTATTTCCCTTGTTTATGTATAGTCACTGTATAACATGTATACTTTACATTGGACCCCATGGGAGAAGCATCATTTTCATCAACTCCCCTGAAGCAAATTATACCCCCACTCTATAGAGAGTGGGGTATACTGCATTCACCTTGTCCGTCCGTTCGTCCGTTTGTTCGCAAATTATTTCCGTCACAGTTTTCTTAGCTTCTGCTTAAGGGATTGATTTCTAAATTGGTATGCAGCCTTTATATGGTTAGTTGTAAGGAACGTCCTATTTTATGTATTGTGGGATGTGCACTTCCTGTTTGACGAAATATGGAATTTGTACGAAAGGTAGGGAAACATGAATTTTTCGTCACATTTTTCTCATCTTCTGCAAGAGAGATTTATTTTAAAATTGGTATGCAGCCTCAATATGATTAGTTGTAAGGAACCTCTTATTTTGAGTCTTGTCCGATGTGCACTTCCTGTTTAACGGAATGTGGACTTAGTTACGAAATATAGTGAAACATGATTTTTTCGTCGCAGTTTTCTCAGCTTCTATGAGAGGGATTGATTTCAAAATTGGTATGCAGACTTTATATGGTTAGTTGTAAGGAACGTTTTAGTTTTAGTTCTGTCAGATGTGTACTTCCTGTTTAACGAAATGTGGACTTAGTTACAAAATGCAGTGAAACATGAATTTGTTCGTCAGTTTTCTCACCATTTATAAGAGGGATTGATTTCAAAATTGCCATGCAGTCTCAATATGATTAGTTGTAGGGAATTTCATATTTTGAGTACTGTCGGACCTGTGATTCTTGTTTAATGAAATGTGGACTTAGTTACGGAATATAGAGATACATGAATTTTTCGCACAGTTTTCTCAGCTTCTATATGAGGGATTGATTTCAAAATTGGTATACAGCCTCTTTATGATTAGTTGGTCGCTAGATTCTGTTTATTCTAGGGTCCACAACCTGTATTGTGTCCACACACACACTTAAATTTGCACTTGCCATATTGATCAGGGCTCAGTGAGTCGGTTTATCACTGGTAGCCATTCGGCGACAGCTCTTTTTACAACAAACTTTACAGAAATATTATATTGTATGGAAGAGACTGCTCATTTCCTTATGGTCTGATAAAACACATGACCAACAACGTGGAACTTATAATAAACATTGGACCCAAAGGGTAAAACATCATATCATCAACACCTTTGAAACAACCGAAGCAAGCGAAACCAAATTTTATAGGAATAATATATGGAGGATCCTTTAAAAAGATTGCTATTTTTTTCATATCTGACAAATAACATGGCCGCCAAAACATACCATTTGATTTTCAGGGGAGGTCTTGCAGGGCGACTATATTTGCATTCGCAACAAAAAATCAGTTCGCATTTATTACTTTTCTTTTAGGAATCAAAGATTGCAACTCCGATCTTCACTTTTTGCCGAGTTGGTGAACTGTTTCGGGATCCGATGTGTATTACAATGAAAGGATCCAGAGTACATATGCATGGTATACACTTTCTTTAAATACATGGTAAAATGAAACAACGCTTTTACTGTTTCTTCATCAATCATAAATATTCAATTTTGACGGGTGTCTTCTGCGTGGTCCGCGTTCTGTTTTGTTTTGTTTTTCGGAATTAAACATTGAAACTTCGATCTTCACTTTAAAAAAGAAACAAAAAAAATCATGCCTTGTCCAAAGTATATGCCATTAGACAATGTAAGAACATTTGAAAAAAGTAAAATGCATGACGTGAACTGTTTCGGGATCCGATGTGTATTACAATGAAAGGATCTAGAGTACATATACATGACATAAAATTTTTTTAAATACATGGTAAAACGAAGCGATGAAACAACGGTTTTACTGTTTTCTCATCAATTTTGATGGGTGTTTTCGGTGAGGTCCGCGTTCTGTTTTGTGTTATTTTAATTATTTTGGTTTTCGGAATTAAACATTGAAACTTCGATCTTCACTTTAAAAAAGAAACAAAAAAATGCATGCCTTGTCCAAAGTATATGCCATTAGACAATGTAAGAACATTTCAAAAAGGTAAAATGCATGACGTCGTGAACTGTTTCGGTATCCGATGTGTGTTACGATGGAAGGGTCTAGAGTACATATACATGACATACAATTTCTTTAAATATATGGTAAAACGAAGCAATGAAACAAGGCTTTTTCTGTTTCTTCATCAATTTTCATGGGTGTCTTCGGTGAGGTCCGCGTTTTGTTTTGTGTTATTTTGATTATTTTGGTTTTCGGAATTAAACATTGAAACTTCGATCTTCACTTTAAAAAGAAACAAAAAAATCATGCCTTGTCCAAAGTATATGCCATTAGACAATGTAAGAACATTTGAAAAAAGTAAAATGCCTGACGTCGTGAACTGTTTCGGTATCCGTTGTGTATTACAATGAGAGGATCTAGAGTACATAAACGTGACAAACACTTTCTTTAAATACATGGTAAAATGAAGCAATGAAACAACCAAAAAAATGCATGCCTCGTCCAAAGTATATACCATTAGACAATGTAAGAACAATTGAAAAAAGTAAAACGTAGCAATGAAACAGCGCTTTTACTTTTTCTTCATCAATCATAAATATGCAATTTTGATGGGTGTCTTCGGCGAGGTCCGTCTTCTCTGTTGTGTTTTTTTTTTATGTAATCTGTTCAATTACGAAATAAAGAAATAATAAAGCATTTTTATTCCCCTACCTTTGACAGGACGTATTCTTGTAACCGGTGTCTGTCCGTCCGTCCACACGTCGTACTCTAACTAGAGAACGCTTTGATTATTTTTCTTGAAAGTTGGGTATGATGGAAGAAAGCTCCCTAACATTTTATTTTGTTGATGGATTTTTCTCTCCATTGTTATGAAATATTTCAAAAAAGTTTTTTTTTGTAAATTTGTAGGATTGATGGATATGATAGAAGAAGGCTTGATATTGTTGTGTCGCCTGCACCTAGTGCAGGATCGACACATAGGATAACTATCCATCGTCTTCCGTCCGTCTGTCCGTCCGTCCGTCTGTATGGCCCAAATTTGTTATCATTATCCGCATCTCCTCCTAAACCACTTGGGACTTTCCAATGAAACTTGCAGGAATGCTGCAGTATGTATTGCAGATATGCACCATGCATTTAATTTCTCTTCATGTATGTTTTTCCAGATTTTGAAGCTATATTTGGACTTTGTCATTTTAGCTTATTGGATTCAAAAGGTGTACCTCCATTATCCGCAGCTCCCCCTAGACGGCTTTGTACTTTCCAACCAAGCTTGCAAGAATGCTTTAATATATATTTCAGATGTGCACCATGCATTTAGTTTTTGATTAATTTTGATTTTTTTTTTAGATTTTGTACCTATGTTTGGACTTTGTCATTTTAGCTTATTAGAGTCATAGGGTAAACCTCCATTATCCGCAACTCCTCATAGACCGCTTGGACCTTTCCAACCAAACTTGTAGGAATGCTTCAACATATATTGCAGATGTGCACCCTGCAATTAGTTTTTGATTAATAAAGATTTTTCAAATTTTCCAGCTATGTTTGAACTTTGTCATTTTTTTTCATTTTAGATTATTGTAGTCATAGGGTATACCTCCATTATCCGCAATTCCTCATAAACCGGTAGGTTATTTTCCAACCGAACTTGCAAGAATGCTTCAATATACATGGCAGATATGCACCATTCATTAAGTTTTTGATTAAATTTGATTTTTGCAGATTATCTACCTATGTTTGAATTTTGTCATTTTTTTCATTTTAGCTTATTGTTGTCATAGGGTATATCTCCATTATCCGCAACTCCTCCTATACCGCTTCGTACTTTCCAACCAGGTAAATAGTTTCAAAATTGGAAAAGGTGAAAAGTGGTAATTTTGTTTTAGAGATTTAAGTAGTAATGTTCATATACTGAGGTATAATAATTTATTTTATTGGTGGATATTCAATTCCAGAGTTATGGGACTTTCATTGTTTCAAAAAGGCATGACACTGCAATTTCCGTCCATACGTCATACTCTTACTAGAGAACGCTGTGATCATTTTCCTTGAAACATTGCATGATCGTTGGGTATGATGGAAGAAAGCTCCCTAAAGCTTTACTGTGTTGATGGATATTTTATTCCAGATGTATGTGACTTTAAATATTTCAAAAAAGCATGAAATTGCATTTTCGGTCCACACGTTTGACTTTAACTAGAGAACGCTTTCATAACTTTTCTTGAAATTTGCCTTGCCTCTATTGCCAAATTTGGTGAAATGGGTCGTTTTAAATTTCAAGAATCAATCAACCAGTTTGCTTTAAAGTGGGACGTTCGCATCAAGCGCTCTTGGCGCAGCTGTTTATTGTTCTTTCGATTGTCCTAGCATATCAGTAATTGTGTAGAGTCCCAAAGATTACCCATGTTTCAAACTTTGTAGAACTTTTACCAATAAAGCCATCTTAATAATGAACGGTCCGACAGTGCTGCGTCGTCCATCCGTCATAAACCTTTCCATTTAAGAGATAACCATATTGTATTTTAGGATTTGAGGGGGTAAATTGTAGATTTTACTGCTGCAAACTGAGTTTTCCGGCAACGCATAGATTAGTTATCCCTTTTTTAATGCAAATTCGCAAAAAAGCATTTCAAATCGATTTATGAGATAACCGTACTGTATTTTAGTATCTGAAGGGATAAATCGTAGATTTTATTGTCGCAAACTGAGTTTTCCGGCGACGCGTCAGCGGAGCCGGGAAACAGATGTTTGCGACAGTAAAATCTTGGATTTACCCCTGAAGATCCTAAAATGCAGTTTGGTTATCTCTATTCTAATGCAAAATCAATTATAAATGACAGGAAGTTTGGTGTGCGTCTGCGTCATTACGTTGCTATTGGTTCCGGCGGTATATCGTGGATTTTACCCCCTTAAAATTCTGACGTTATCCAATCAAAATTAGCGTTACAAACATAAGTGCATTAGAATTTTAAATCACAGGAAGTTTGGCATGCGTCTGTGCCATTACATTGATATTGGTTCCGTCGGTAAATCATGGATAATACACCCTCAAAATTCTGACGCCATCCAATCAAAATTAGCGTTACAAACATAAGTGCTTTAGAATCAAAATTTTCCTACACCACTTGAACAACTAAAAAAACCAAAACACTCAGAATAGTTATTTCGAACCAAGCTTAATTATAAACAAATGACTTTTCGTGACAATTTACACTTCGTTCAAGATAACAACATGCGTCGATTAACTTTACTTCGATATTTTGTTATTTGAACCTTTAGGCGGAAGATAAATTCTAGAAACCCTTCCCTTAAATAACTAACCCATCAAGAACAAAACTAAATATTGATAGTAATGGAATACGCATTTCAAAAAAGTATCTGGCGTGTCCGCAAAACCATCAATTGGAATCGTAGCTAAGCATTGGAGCCTATATAGTAATTGAATTCAAACATGTTCTCTGAAACGACAATCTTGTGCAGACCTGCTGGGCACAATTTTTTTAAAGGTGATCAACAAGGAACTGTTAATACCAATTGTGGTTTTAACTCGCTAAGCTGATGTCCATCACATGGCGTGTAACATATCAAGACCATGTGCGAGACACCATTAAAAGAACTCGACTTCCAAAAGAAGATCCCAGTGATCAGATCCTTTTAAAAAAGAGTATATGGCAGATATGCGCCTCCATCTTCAATTTTGTGCAGAATCATTTGGTAAAGTGATGCTTGTAATGTGTGTACTCTCAAATAATTGCAAAACATTTAATAATAATAGTAAAGGAGACAGATTAATAAAAGCTTCCAGCTTGTCGAAGAATCTAATGCAATGTGTGTCTACTTAATTTACGCAGTCATCTCATCTGTTCTTTGAATAAAATATTGTTTACACTAACCGTTTTAGTGCATATATGGGTAAAAAAGTTTAAAACAACAATATCCAAGTCACAAGGTCGAGATCAAATGAAACAGAAAACTAAGCTTTAGCAACACGTTAAGGTC